>WBNM01007112.1:1480-58333 GCA_013399055.1 Ramphastos sulfuratus
CCAGGGAGGTTGTGGAGCACAGCATCACCCAACGTGATCTTTGATCACGTTGGGTGATGCTGTGCTCCACAACCTCCCTGGAGGTGTTGAAGGCCAGGTTGGAGGAGGCCTTGAGTACCTGTACTAGTGGGAGGTGTCCCTGCCTATGGCAGGGGTTTGGAACTGGATGATCCTTGAGGTCCCTTCCAACCTTACCATTCTATGATTCTGTAAGTTCCCCATAGCAGAGCTACAGCTGATCTCTTTGCAGATGTGCAAGACGTGACCTTCCTTGTGCTAAAGCAAACCCTTTCTATGTTTGCCCAACTTGCTGTGCCACCAAAGTTGCTCTGGATCAGCTGCCCCTCTTTTCATGATTTGTCTCTCTCTTGGACTTAGTGACATTTGTGAAAGATTTGATGTTTTCTTCCAGATCTTCCAACCTTGCTATACTGTGATACTGTGTGATACTGTAAACATATAATGACACCAAATATCCTCCAGGATCTTAGTGTGATCGTGTAATGAACCCAGCAACCACTTACAGTTCTCAGTTGCTTTTTGAGGCCAGCCTGATAGGTCATTTATAGTCTGTTTAATGACTGCTATCTTTTTTTTATGTCAAGCAAGTTCTTTAGTCAAAATGCCATGTGATAGAAGGGAAATTAGGAGGAAGTTGTTTGCAGTGAGGGTGGTGAGACACTGGCACAGGTTGCCCAGGGAGGTTGTGGAGCACAGAATCACCCAACGTGATCTTTGATCACGTTGGGTGATTCTGTGCTCCACAACCTCCCTGGAGGGGTTCAAGGCCAGGTTGGATGAGGGCTTGAGTGACCTGTACTAGTGGGAGGTGTCCCTGCCTATGGCAGGGGGCTGGAACTGAATGATCCTTGACCTAGGTCCCTTCCAAGCTTACCATTCTATGATTCTATGAAATTGCCTTTCAGGATCTCAAGTATGTTGTACCAGCTTTGTTATATTTAACAATGGTGCATGCAGTTTCTTTAGAGAAATGTATTAACACAGTTCAGTGGGGTGAATTTTCTATAAACCCATGTTGATTGCTCCTAGTTGTATTTCATTCCTTTTATTCCCTGTTTCCTATGTTAGCCACATCGTTATTTAGTTCAGAGATCCTATCACAAGTCTGAAGTTACCTGTAACTACAGGCTCAAGATAATGATAAAATAATTATGCCCTTCTACACAGTGTTTAGAAAACTCCATACTGTGGGTTTTTTTCTTCTCCTCCAGGACTTACTCACTGCACCAAGAAGTACAGAAAATCACAGAATGTTAGGGGTTGGCAAGGACCTCTAGAGATCATTGAGTCCAACCCCGCAGGATCACCCAGGGCAGGCTTCACAGGAACACATCCAGGCAGGTTTTTAAAGTCTCCAGAGAAGAAGACTACACAACCCCTAGGGAAAGACACTCCACAAACTCTCTGGCCAGCACACTCCAGTGCCCTGCCTCCCTCATCATAAAGTAGTGTCTCCTGTGTTGAGGTGGAATCTCCTGTGTTCTAGCTTGTACCCATTTGTCATTGTCCTATCACCAAAAAAAGACTGGCACTTTCATCTTGATGTCCACCCCTCAGATGCTGATAAGATCACCTCTCAGCCTTCTCCTCTCAAGATTAAATAGCCCCAGGTCTCTCAGTCTTTTTTCATAGCTCTCTGGAGGTGTTCAAGGCTAGGTTGGACGAGGCCTTGAGTGACCTGTACTAGTGGGAGGTGTCTCTGCCTATGGCAGGGGGTTGGAACTAGATGATCCTTGAGGTCCCTTCCAACCTTACCATTCTATGATTCTATGACTGTATGTTCAAGTCCCACAATCATCCTTGTTGGACTCTCTCCAGCAGATTCTTATCTCTCTTGAACTGGGGAGCCCAAAACTGGACACAGTATTCTAGATGTGGTCTCACCAGGGCAGAGTAGAGGTGGAGGAGAACCTCCCTAGACCTGCTGGCCACACTTTTCTTAATGCACTCCAGGATGCTGTTGGCCCCTTGGCAACAAGGGCACATTGCTGTCCCATGCAGAACTTGCTGTCTACCAGGACTCCAAGGTCTTTCTCCACGGAGCTGCTTTCCAGCAGGATGATGCTTAGTCTGTACTGGTGCCTGATGTTCTTCCTCTCCAGATGCAGGACTCTGCACTTGTTCTTATTGAACTTTGCAAGGTTCACTTCCAGCCAGCTCTCCATCCTGAGCAGATCTCACTGGAAGGCAGCACAGCCTCCCACTGTGCCAGCCACCCCCTACTTCCATTTTTGTATCATCAGGGAACCTGCTGAGGGTACACTGGATCCCTTCATCCAGCTCACTGATGAAGCTACTGAACAAAACTGGATCCAATACTGACACCTGTGGAACACCACTGCCCACAGGCTTCCAGCTGAGCTCTGCACTGCTGATCACAACTCTCTGAACTTTGTTGTTGATGCTGTTACCAATCCACCTCACAGTCCAATCATCTAACCCACTTTTCTTGAATTTACCTATAAGGATATTATGGGAAATGGTATCAACAGCCTTGCTGAAGTCAAGATAGACAATATCCACTCCTCTTCCTTCATCTATTCATTCGGTCATGCCTTCATTGAAGGCTATCAGATTAGTCAACAAGCAAATCAACATAAATAGTGCAGAGACATCTTGTACAGCAACAAAACAAACCAAAACAAACCTCCAAACAGAACAGAATATTGAAATTGAATGCAAGGCCTCCAGTCCTGCTGATTTAAAATGCCCTATTTTAGTAGGTAGTACTTAATTCCTCTGAGATACTACAAGAATAGGCATGTCATCAACAATGTCTTCATCATCCATTTTCCTTTTTCCCAGCAGTAGGATAGAAGTATTTATTGATTTGCTTTTTCTTGTCTGCATTATTGAATAATCTAACATTTCCATCTGATAACAGATCAATACCATGATTAGGACTTACTTTGTTCTTAATTTACTTTAAAAAAAAAAAAAAAAAAAGCTTTCTCAATCTGTCTTCCCCTTTCAATTCCATCATAATTTTTAAATGATTCCTATTTTCTAGTATTCAGCTTCTCCTCTCTCACTAGTTCTTACATGTGTTTTACTTACCTAAAGCTATCTCAGTCTGGAGCCCCCAGCACAGGAAGGACATGGAACTGTTGGAGTGGGTCCAGAGGAGGCCACAAAGATGCTCAGAGGGCTGCAGCAGCTCTGCTGTGAGGACAGGCTGAGAGAGTTGGGGCTCTGCAGCCTGGAGAAGAGAAGGCTTCCAGGAGACCTTAGAGTAGCCTTCCAGGATCTGAAGGGGGCTACAGGAAGGCTGGGGAGGGACTATTGACAAGGTCTTGCAATGCCAGGACAAGGGGCAATGGGTTTGAAGTGGCAGAGGGGAGATTGAAAGTGGATGTTAGGAGGAAGTTGTTTGCAGTGAGGATGGTGAGACACTGGCACAGGTTGCCCAGGGAGGTTGTGGAGCACAGAATCACCCAACATGATCTTTGATCACGTTGGGTGATGCTGTGCTCCACAACCTCCCTGGAGGTCTTCTGTGCTCCACAACCTCCCTGGAGGTGTTCAAGGCCAGGTTGGATGAGGCCTTGAGTGCCCTGTCCTAGTGGGAGGTGTCCCTGCCTATGGCAGGGGGTTGGAACTGGATGATCTTTGAGATTCCTTCCAACCTTACCATTCTATGATTTCCATTTTAAATCTGGCAGTGTTTTGTCATTCACACTAGTCTTTCTTTCTTGGGGTCTTGTGTAGTTTTGGTGCCTTGTAAAAAACAAATTTAAGCAGTTCTCAATGATTATTTACATTTTCTTATTTAAATCCTTTCTTCGTGTTGATTTGGCTCAGAATCCAGGGCTGGTATCAGGGCTTTTTAAAACCTCAAGTCTTTCAAAGCATTGCATTATATTGTCTTGGACTTTTTACTGCTTTCATACAACAGTGTAGTTAACTGGGGACCAGTAAACCTGCTACCAGCATCTCATTTCTACCATCACTTTACCCATCCACAGGAGGTGAAATGCAGGTTTTGTTAATTTTGGAACTGAGATTTGCAAACAAGGAGGAAGCTGCTTAGAACATTTAAAAATACCCAAGGCTGGTTTTGAGCAATAACTTCAGTTTGTTTTTCTTTTAGTTAGTTTTCCAATCACCAGTGCTCCCATGTTGCAGTGTTGCTTGGTTACCTGCTGCAGACACAAATCATCCATCTAGTTACTAGAACACTGACTCACAATTAATGAGTATTGTTAACTAGGAAATTACAGTTCAATATGACAAACAAAGGAGCAGGTAAATACTTTTAACCTCACTTCTGTCCCCTCAGTCTTTCTTAAGACTGTGGCCACTGATTTTAACATTTAGTGGTGCAAACCATCCCAGCATCTTTTGCAGTGTCTTAGAGCTGCAGTGGCCTGGGCAGGCAAAGCCTTGATGAATGTGCAATGGAAAGGGATGCCACAACCCAAGAGAGCTAAACAGGCTCTATTAAAATGGACTTGACTTCCATATTGTGCTTCTGAAAAAACAAGGCATGCTTTTGAAAGGGAGAGCCAGGGTGCAGCTGAATACACCCAGCACTAGTCAGAGCAGCTGAGACACAGCAGAGGGATTAGAAAATCACCAAACCAGCTGCATCCTGGCGTCAAAGCAAGGAGGGCAACAGACAGAGTTCACGTCCTTGCTTCAGAGCTTTGGTGACTGGAGAGAATACTGACCATTAAAATACATGCTGTATTTTGTTGAGGAACTACTCGTAGTAATAGCTGTGTTCAGTATGATACTGTTTGTCAATAAAACAAGAAAGGGGCTTCATAGCATAGGACATGTGGAAGAGTAAATGAAAGTTGCCATGCCAAGGTGGGACTCAACTTGGCCTAGCAAAAAGCTGAAAGTTTTGCCAGGTCTGACACAGGATGGAGGAACCTGAAGCATCAAGAGCAGCATGGCCAGCAGGGCAAGGGAGGGGATTCTCCCCCTTTGCTCTGCTCTCCTCAGACCCCATCTGGAGTCCTGTGTGCAGTTTTGGAGCCCCCAGCACAGGAAGGACATGAAATATTGGAGCANTCTTAATGATTTTCTTACTTTTAACCCTATCACTTAAAAATATATGTATTCACTAAGCATTAACAGGACTTCAAGTAATTGAAGTTTACTGGAAATAATGAAATAAGAACCCAACAGGCCAAGCTCTTTAGCCCTACCACCTATGTTTTATGGCAGGTCTGTACATACGTAATTCCTGCTTCACCTGGTTATTTATTAGTTTGAGGGCAGGTTGTTTCAGGGGACACTGAAAACCTTTGGATGGATGTTTTATCTATGGATGGGTTATCTTCTTGACCAGGAAAAGTGAGTGACTTTCTCAACAGTGTCCAAGCTCAATAACCTCCTTTTCTTCTCAACAGATTGCTAAGGCATGAGAGGTTTCCGCTCCTTGCTGGCATCTTTTACACTGTGCCCAAAGAAACAATCATATCAGGCTCAGGAAGGCAAGTGACTGAAAGGGCAGGGAAACAGGAACTGTCCCCACGGATGTCCTCCCCAGAGAGGCTGGGAACATGCTCCACTGTGGGAAATGGGAAGCCGAGGTCAGCCAGATCGTATGGTAGGTACACACATCCCTCAGGACTGGAAGAACAGATAATGGCATGTTTTGTCATCCCCACCACTCTGTCCTGCTTAGGATTTTTCCTTGGGTGCCTCCATACCGCCTTGTCACAGGCGCTCCTGCTCATAGTGCACCTCCACCATGTCATTCTGTGGTGTGGAAAGGAAAGGAGGGAGATAAAGATGGAGAGTGGGTGGTGACAACATTCCTGAGAGCCTTCAAGCTACCTCTCATCAAGGAAGGCATTAGTGGTGTTAGAAGAACCCAGAATGAGGGAGAAAGGAATGGGGAATGAGCCCCTATCAGGAATAGGAAGGCAACAAACCCCATGGACAGTGAGGCAACATGAGACATTTACAGATATGCTCACTTGTTCAGATCCTTCAGAAGCTTTGTCCTTTCCAGCTCCTTGTGCTGGAGGATGTTAAGCAATTGTACAAAATTTTTTGATAAAACAAATACCTGGAGATCTCCTCAAGAGGCTGAGAGATATTATTAGCCCCTCTTTTACTGGCAGGCCTGGAGCTATTAATTATTACCAGAAGTATTATCAGGTGCTTGTCACTGCTCTCCCTGGATCCACTTTGCATAGCCCAGATTGTCTGTAAACAAAACGTTCCCAAACTTGTCTGATGCCTCACAACTCCTGAATGCAGTTAATCCATTTCTCAACAGTGGTGGAAGATCCATAATTCAGAATAGTTGCAGAGAGACATTTGTGTCTATGGGCCATGTATACTTTCAGGTCTTCAAAGTGATGTTCTCTAGTTGAAGTGCTCCACCTCCATGTCCAACCAGGTAGCTGGCCCTTGTAGCTTGTGATGGTTTGGGAGTTCCCTGCCCCCTCCACCAATGAAAATCACCCAGACTACACTCAGCCAGCTGGAAGTTAAGGACTGAAGCTCTATTTACAGCTTAGCACAATGTACAAGCAGAGATAGACACAATAGACAGGAATAGTTACAGACATATACAAGTTAAAGGGAATACAGAAACACAATCCCCCTCCCAGAAATCAGAGTCCCCAGGAGGGGCTCCCAACCACCCTTCCACCTTCTTTCCATCCCTCTACCTTACCCCAGGGTCTGCCTTATGTGCAAGGTGAGTTTGGAGGATCAGCAAGGGGGGGTTAAGAAGCAGAGTGATTAGTTGGGTTACACAGCAGAAAGGCCAGCAGACACAGCAGCTCCCAGAGAGAGAGACTCTGTTATCTATGTTTGTGTCCTTGTTCTTATCCATCTCAGCAAGCCTATGAGTGCAGCAGACATCACCAGCGTTTGCTTTTCACAGCCTAGAATCTATTTTTTTCATTAAAATAGTCCAGTTAGCCTCAAACCAGCACACAGCTTACCCTCAGTAAGTCTGGAGATGGCACTGAGTTGGGTGGCTCTGTTGATTTGCTAGAGCATAGGAAGCTGTATAAAGGGATCAGGACAGGTTAGATCAATGGGCCAAGGCTAATTGTATGAGGTTCAACAAGGCCAAATGCCAGGCCTTCCACCTGGGGCACGACAAGCCCACAGTAAGCTACAGACCTGGGGATGAGTGGTTGGAAAGCTGTGACTCAAGGAGGGACCTGGGGGTATTGGTTGATAGTCCCCTGAACGTGAGTCAGCGGTGTGCACAGGTGGCCAAGAAAGCCAATGGCATCCTGGCTTATAACAGAAACACAGTGGCCAGCAGGAACAGGGAGGTGACCATCCCCCTGTACTCAGTACTGGTGAGGCCACACCTCGAGAATTGTGTTCAATTCTGGGCCCCTCTCTACAGGAAGGACATTGAAGTGCTGGAGTGTGTCCAGAGAAGGGCAATGAGGCTTGTGAAGGGCCTGGAGCACATGGGCTATGAGAAGTGTCTGAGGGAACTGGGATTGTTCAGTCTGGAGAAGAGGAGGTTGAGGGGAGACCTCATTGCTCTCTAGAGCTACCTGAACAGAGATTGGAGTGAGGAGGAGGCAGCCTCTCCTCCTTGGTGTCAAGCAATGGGATTAGAGAAAATGATTACAAGCTGCGCCAGGGGAGGTTCAGGCTGGATATTAGGAAATACTTCTTCACTGAAAGGGTTATCAAACATTGGAATGGTCTGCCCAGGGCACTGCTGGAGTCACTGTCCTTGGAGGTGTTTAAGTAGTGTGTGGACCTCGTGCTTAGGGACATGGTTTGATATTGACTCTTCAGTGCTGGGTTGAGGGTTGGACTGGATGATCTTTGCGGTCTCTTCCAACTGGATGTATTCTGTCAGTGTGATCATCAAGGCAATTCCTTAGTGGTCCACTCATCAAATCCATCTTTCCAAGGATGTCATGAGGGATAGTATCAAACGCTTTGCACAAGTCCAGGTAGATGACATCAGCTGTTCTTTTTGTCCATCAACACTAACTCTGCCATAGAAGGCCACCAGATTTGTCTTTGTCACACCAGTTTAACTTCATAGAATGGTAAGGTTGGAAGGGACCTCAAAGATCATTCAGTTCCAACTCCCTGGCATAGGCAGGGACACCTCCCACTAGCACAGGTCACTCAAGGCCTCCTCCAACCTGGCCTTGAACACCTCTAGGGAGGTTGTGGAGCACAGAAGACCTCCAGGGAGGTGATCGAAGATCACGTTGGGTGATTCTGTGCTCCACAACCTCCCTGGGCAACCTGTGCCAGTGTCTCACCACCCTCACTGCAAACAACTTCCTCCTAACATCCACTTTCAGTCTCCCCTATGCCAGTTCAAACCCATTGCCCCTTGTCCTCTCATTGCAAGACCTTGTCAATAGTCCCTCCCCAGCCTTCCTGTAGCCCCCTTCGGATACTGGAAGGCTACTCTAAGGTCTCCTGGAAGCCTTCTCTTCTCCAGGCTGCAGAGCCCCAACTCTCTCAGCCTGTTCTCAGAGCAGAGCTGCTGCAGCCCNCTATTTAATGACTGTTAATGTACTTTTGAGACATTGTATTCACGGTAGGTATTGCTATGTAGGCTTTCCTGTGTTGTTCATCAGTGGGGAAAGTGTAAGGAACGAGGGAAGAGCAAGGCAGGGTGTAGGTGGAGCAGGAGGCAGGCGCAGGAGCCGAGCCTTCCCCTCTCGCCGGGTGCTGTAGCGGATGAATGAGAGAACAGCGCCCGCTAGTGGTGCGGGCTGCAGGAGCCCGAGGTACCGCCTGGCACAGCCTGCTGCCTGCTCCTGCTCTGCTGGTGCTGCTCTAGCACTTCACTGCTGCTTATTCCTCGGATAAAGTCAGCAGCTCTGGATACGATCAGCACTAAACTGAGCGAAAAAAGAGCTCTTACTGAGTGTGCCAGGGACGGCTTTTGCCCTGGCTTTCATGTTTTGCATCGATGTCCAGGTGAAATGCTCTGAATAAGCTATGGCATTTCATTTTACAGTTGCTACAGCAAAAAACCAAATTGGCTGAAATGTGGTTACGGTGACCAAACATCTCTAATCTGCAGCACATCCAGAGCCACTAATGAAGTCAAAAGAACACAGCAGAGACCCTCCAGAAAGCTTCCCTGAGGACAGTTCTCCTTGTAGGATAGTGTGGAGATATTTCTGGCAGCCTGGGGTGAGCTAGCACCGGCATGGGAAGCAGCATAGCACCACTGTGTTTTACACAGCCCCAGCTAATTAGCACCACTCCAAAGGAGATACTTAAGTGGAATGCTTTGCTGACACAACCAACCTGCTCCAAGACTGAGCTGTTATCTCCAGAGCTCAGTATTGTGTTGGGTGGTGTAGACAACCTTGGGATATCCAGGCTGAGTTTTCAGGGTAGGTGGTAAGAGACTTCTTATTTTTCCACTCTGAGATTTCTCTAAATCTTTGGCCCTACATAAAACTGCATAGCCCAGGACCTCAGAAAGCCTCTGTCTCCCCTTGATTCTTTTCTGTTGTGTGAGGTAAGATCAGCCTTAACAGATGCTTGTTTACCTCTTCATGAAATCTTCCTGTGATTCTACAGCCTCCCCAAGCAGTGTGCTGCAGTGCTTTGCTATTCTTAACATTTCAAAGTGTCTCTCTAATGTTCAGCCATATCATTTTTATTGCAAATTAAGTTGATTATTTCTTCTTCTACTTCTGGTGAATGAGGAGGACAACTGCTTAGTCCCTCCACCCATTATAACAAATGTTTATGTGCTGGAAGACTGTTATCTTGCCACACTCCTGTTGTTCTTTTCCTAGGGAGAAAGAAAACCCCAAACAACTCAATTATTTTATCCATTCCTTATAAGTCACCTTTTTTTTTTTTTTTTTTCCCCCCATCTCTTATTATTTTGTTGTTCTTTTTTGGGCTCCCTCCAAATTGTCTCCATCTCCTGTAAAATGTAGTGCCTGGAACCAGACACACTGTTCCTGCTGAGAGCTCAGCAGTATTGAGTAAATGCACAAAGTAATTGCCTCCTTTGCTGTATACACAAAACTCCCCTTAAAGCATCTCAGTATGGGATTTGTCTTTTTCTGGGGGATTCTCACTTAACAGACTCATATTAGGTCCCAACCCAGCTCTTTCATTGCTTCACTGCTGCCAAAATGGTTATGATCTAGTCTGGACCAGTGCAGTTGGTGTCTGCGCAGGCACTTTTCCTGAGCTGTATCAGGGTACAGTCACCTCTGCAGAGGGCAGCTCAGCTCTCCAGTGTCTCATGTTCCCCTCAAATTCTAATTGCCCTAGACCCCCTGCCCTCAGAAGGGTCTGCTGCCCCCCCCCAGCCCAGCTGTCACCCTTTTGGTTTTGTCCTCTAGTTTGTTGTCCAAAACACACAAGGAAATACTGAAGAGCTTTGGAAGCAGAACTTCAGGGATATGATCTTCCCAGTTGGAAAAGTGAAGCCCTGATAATTACCCTTGATTATAGTACTTTAGCCTGTGTAGCCTCTGCATGGGGACTCTGCTTGCTGCTCTGGGAGCCTGTGATCTAGATAATTCCTACAGGCTCCCTGAAGTCAAAAGTATTTTGTATCTACCATTTCCTTCTCATCCACCAGGCCCATTAGTCAAAGAAGGAAATTAGCCTGTTTTGGCAGGATGTGTTCCTCCAAATTCCCTGCTGGTTTCTTATCACCTTATTGTCCTTTAGCTACTTATAAATTGATTGTTCCATAATTGTTTCCAGTATCTTTCTAGGTATCACGGTTAGGCTGTCTGGCCTGTAATTCCCCAGATCCTCTTATAACAGTAATTTTTGGAGAAGAACTGCTTTTAAGTTAAATAGATATTGAAAGACATCCCACTTCTGCCCTGCTTATCTTTATTCATTGTCTAGTTTTGTTCCACCCCTTAAATTAAAAACATGTTTCCCCCCAAGTATTTATCCTCCACTTGAGGCTCAGCACAATCCAACTATGCCTTCACCTCTTCTCCTGTATTCCTGTATCCAAGTTTTTTCTGTTACATGCTTTCCCAGCTTCCCTCCTTCAGGATACCTTAAATCTTTCTCCCTCTTTTTTTCTTCATGGCTTGTTCACTGTTCCCTAGCAAACTACATTCCCCAGCAGTTTATATTCCTCAGTGCCCAGAGGGCTGTGGAAAAAGTCCTGGAAAAATCTCCCTTTTTTAATCTCCTTTTTTTAATCTCCCTTAAAATGCGGACAAGTGACATTTACCGGTCTGGCATGGGCCTGCCAAGTTCTGCCTCAAGATCTGCCCAGGACTAGCTACGTTTAAATGATTCCTGAGGCCAGTAGGTGGCAGAGAGAAGATGAAAGCAGGGAGACTGTTCCCAGTGATCAGACAGATGGATTGCTTTGGCTCTAGGTTGGACAAAGACATGTGTTACTAGAAAGCAGGTGTCTGCTAAGTTGGGCAGTGTCTAGCAAACAAGAGTGTCAGGTAAAGCTCCCAGCTTCTTCTAGGGAGGCTGAATCTATCCAATGTTCAGCTTCATCCATGAGCAAAGAGTTTGTGTGTTCAGCAGAAGAACAGGAAGCATCTGCCACTTTCTAGCTAAGCAGATCAGGAGAAGATAACTTTGTTTGAGGGAGAGGTATCGTTATCTAGGGTTGTGCACTATGTAATTGCACAATCTGCTATCATGCATGAACAGAGCTGCTCAATAGCATGGGCCTGCCTTGTCCTGACATCATGTCTGTGTTGGAAATCCGTTTGGAATGAAAAATCCCACATTCCCCAAGTGACCTCGCAGCCTCTGAGCAAAAGGCCGAGTCGCAGGGGAGACTTCACAGTCTCAGGATTGCCAGAGACAGAAGGTCAGTCCCTAGCCTCAAAGCAGCTAAAGGATGAGAAGTCAGCAATGAAGCAAACTTCTTTCCAAAGAAAATAACATTTAAAAGTGCAAGAGATGTCCATAGTTCTTTGAAGGCAAGAAAAGTCCTGAAGGTAGGAAAAAGGCACCGTGAGTAACAGTGTTACTCTCATTAGCTGCCACTGCTTCTTGAACTGTTTTTTTGGAAATGGAAGTACTCAGCACTTCTACAGGTTGCCCAGTGAGAGTGTAAATGCTGGGTCAGGTACACAGACTGGAAGGGTTGGCCATTATCAGTCTGCCACTGTCAGGGTTGCAGTTCTCGTGCAGATTCAGTGAATGTATCGAGCTGCATGTGAGGACCAGTCTAGAAGACCTTTGGGTTTATGTTCTCTACTCCCTTCTTTCATTGCTTTCATGTTACAAAGGCAGACCTGACTTCCATTTGCCCTGATGCCTGAGAGAATCATCTGTTTCTTGCTTTACTCCTCCTCTGCCCTCTTCATCCCCATCTCCAACATTCACTTCCCTGTGTAGTCCCAGTACAAGAGGAATTCCTCACAGGCTGTCTTCATTTATGTCATTTTCTGTGGCCATTTTCTTCAGTGGGAGGAGGCCCTGGTGATCTGGAGAATGTGCTCCAGAGCTCAAGGATAACTTTTTGAAATGCATCCAGTTGATGGGACTGTGAGGTTTTCCCAAGCCCAGAAATGCCCAGCAAAGCTAGTGGTTCCCCAGTTTAAAGGTTCTGCAGCTTGGTGACAGCAAAAGGAGGTCCCCCTGACCATTGGTATGAAGGTAACATATACCACACAATCAGTAACTCGAACAGAATTTCTGCATCAGATGCATCCTGCAAGCTGCTTTTTGCAAGTCGCCAGACAGTGTTTGATATTTGGATAGCATTTGCAAATGGCAGATAGAAGGTTAATAGGAAAATGTCTCTGACAGTAGCTGGATGTAATTCAGAGATGGACTACAGCCATGTAGTTGCATACCAGATTTAGGTTTTGGCTCGTTATCTCGGAGAGATAAGGCTCAGAAAGGGATATGCACATTCAGCCAGAGCTGAATTTTCCAAAAAGAGTTTCAGCCTGAAGAGGGATGGGCAGTTTAGCACCGGAGCCATCTGGCCTCTGTGATGCAGCAGCTTGCAGACACTCTTTAAAAGTGTTGGTGTCATTTAGTGCTCCCTCTCTTACTGCTTCCCAGAGAGGGTATGAGGGTGGCAGTGATGACTAGTCACTCGTGTATTAATTCTAGGTTACCTCAGTGGAATATTGCAAAACAAAGCAACAAAGCTATTCCTTGCTTTTCAAGAATGTTCTTCATTCCTCTTCCTGATCAGACTGTGCCTTTTCTTATTCACTTCATATTCTTGGGGCTTGTGTCTTGTCCTGTGTCTGTCCTCTCTACAGGAAGACCGCTCCCATGCTCCATGCAGCACAGGCTGAAAAATGTCATGTATGGATCTCTACTGCTTCTCTATTAAGAGAATGATTTATTATGGTGTTCAGAATATGACCTTCATTCCAACTGCATGCATAGAGATTGATTTTTCTTTTGTGTCTCCAAACTGGTCCCCCTTGCAAAATATGATTCTGTTCCATCTGTCACTTATCCTTTAGCTCTTTTGAAATACAGTTTGAAAACCATCATCTCTGCCTCCAGCTGTGCTTTGGACTTTGGGGCTATGCAACTCAGCATAAAAGCTGCTTGGGAAGACAACTGTTGAAACGAGGCTCTGAACTTATGTGGGTACAAATGCCCAAAAACCCTGAAGAGAGGCCTGAAATCACTGATGGCCATCATATTATAATATCTCATTCAAATGACAGATTTTCTAGAGACAAAGTGTCTCCCACTGCCATTCTGGGGAATTAAATTCCCTGTTGAGTCTGCATAAAGAGAGAGGAGAGCTACTTGCTGCTTCATCATTTTATGAGGCTGGTATCTCTCTCACTGCTTAGCAGCTCTTGCTTCCAGTAATCCTCTTTTTCCTTCAGAGCTAGAGCACCAGGAGCACATTCTGAGCAATTCACACTGATAAACTACAGAAATAGCACCTCAAAATAACCTGATATCCTTTGGCTTATAACCAAAACTCACAGGGCAGTTAGTTCTACTTGTGGATGCATTACTGATCCTGGGATTTTTCTCTTCTGTGGGCTCTCCAGCACTTTTGCAGATGACTGAGAGTAGGTCAGTGTGCCTGGGGTAATATTCCTCTTTGCTGGGCTGCTGGAATCTGGCTACAGTCCGTAACAAAACAGTTTGTTTTACACATTTCTGCTGCATCTGCATGTGCAAGATGCTGAAATGTGAGGTTGTAAAATAGGTATTTCTCAGCCTTGATTAATATTGAGTGGTGATCCTGTTTTCTCATACTGCTGCTTTTTCCTGGTAAAAGATGTTAAAGAGCAGCCAAAGTATCTGATGATGCCAGATGTGGACCCAGTACCTCAGTGCATGCCTGTGCTGAAAATCAACAACGCTTACTTGGCTGTTAGAGCTGGGAGCAGGGTAATAAATTAATTCAATTAGTTCTGCCACTATCAGAGAAGTTAGCATTCCCTTTTCACCTGTCGCATCGCAACACCTAAAGACCAGCAAGTGAGGACACAGTCAGAGCTGTGCTGAACCACAGCAGAACTGCAGAGATGCTTCAGTCTTTGCTTAACTGTGCAAACTCCAATTTATGCATGTATTAGGCTTTCAGTGCCCAATGCCTGTTCCTCTCCCCCCTCTGCTTTTCATGTTCAGTGGATTCTCCTCTCTGTGTCTCTGCCTCTCTTTCTCTATTTTTTTCTCCCTATTGTTCCCCACGTCACTAACTGTCACTCACTTCATAAAGCCGTCTGGCTCAGAGCTTAAATATTGCAGGGCAACTAAAACCCACCATCAGAGCCAATTCAGTCATATCTGTTCAGTCGTGCGACAAGATTGGGACTTTTAGGGTAGGGAAGAAGAGAGACAAAAGTTCACTCTTCCCTGCAGAGTGCCAAGAGAGGAGGGGGACACATTTCTTCGGTGGAGCCTTTCACAGCGGCAAGTTGCTTGCTCAACATCCTTAACCTTATACAGTCTTTCTTTCTTTTGCTGGTAGCATGCTCAGGTTGCAGCATCTGGAAGAGCAGGGTGGGAGTCTGCAACAATGGATGTTTGTTAGGAGGAAGTTCTTTACAGTGAGGGTGGTGAGACACTGGAACAGGTTGCCCAGGGAGGTTGTGGCTGCTCCCTCCCTGGAGGTGTTCAAGGCCAGGCTGGAGGAGGCCTCGAGTGACCTGTTCTAATGGGAGGTGTCCCTGCCTATGGCAGGGGGTTGGAACTGGATGATCCTTGAGGTCCCTTCCAACCTTACCATTCTATGAGTCCATGTGAGTTAAGAACACAAGTCTGTTGACTCTGCATGGGCTTAAGCAGTCTCCTGTTCTTTCCTTATGATAGGCAATTACAAGGGAAAGGGTGACTGCCTACACTCATTGCTTGCACCTTTTCTGAGACTTGAGGGGCTGTCTGCTTACAGGTAGAATCCCAGACATTGGAACTGGTTGTGCCACTTGTCTTCGGGCCACCAAAATCTGCTCCTTGCAACAGCCTGAGCAACCTCGCATCACTTTGCTTGCAGAAAATAGAGAAACTGGTCATGACAGAGTTCTGAAAAACGTGGCTAGTCTGGGAGTGGTCTCAGGAAGAGTTTAGTCAAATGTATCAAGCTGTGAGCAAGAACTTTGATGGAGTTAGACAGGAAACATTTTTCCTCCTCTCGTACAGCAAGTTTTCGGTATAAAGAGGTTTATCACATCTAGAATGTTGCTCGTGCCTGCTGCAGGGGAAATGTTCAAATGGTAGCTGTGGATATCAGTGTGACTCACAAAAGAAAGAAAGAAAGGGATGGGGTTAACTGTGGTGCCTGGTGGACAACGAAGTTTGTATGGTGTGTAGTCATGTTTTCTATGGAGTTGCACACTCGGCAACTGTTTTGTGTACTCTGCAGGAAGAGAATGTTTAAATCAGTTTAGATAATGTATGTAAACAGCATAATCTTCTGCTAGACTTGTTAATGTAAGTGTTGACATTAGCACACTCTTTTACACAACTTTAATGACTGAGAAAGTAGCAATTTTCTTTGGTGATTAAACCACATGTTTGCTGCTTACGGATGCAAGGTGTTTGTGCAGGGTGAAGGATTCTGCTTCTCGTTTTCTAACACCAGTATCTGGGGTTACAATTTTGCAAGGAGCGAAGGCAAGGAAAATGAGTCCATCTCCATTTAGAAAAATGACATCAGAAGGACTTTTTTTTTCCTGAAAACTTATGAAATTCCCCTGAGCCAGAGAATTCTCAATATTTTGTGTGTTTGTCTATGTGTGAATACCTACACACAGTAGTTGAAACAAACTGGTATGCGTTGGCGTGTCACAACATATGGCACTGCAAATATATCTCAGCGGTATTTGAAGGAGAAGGGAGGTTTAGATACTCAGTTTCCATGCTGTTGACTGTGCCTTCTTTTTCCCAGCACTTGAGTATGGATGTCTGCATTTAGGAAATTATAGACAGAGGTAGTATCTAAGAGATTAACTTCTAGATCCATGTGAACAGCTATTTTATGAGCAATGTTCACTGTTTCAATTGTCATGGTCCACAAATTGATGTTCCTGGATCACTGTAATATTCTGTGTTCCTCAGAGACTTTAGACTGCTGTGATGTGTTAAATTAGCCCATCCAAAACATGTTTCCTCTTTATTTCCTTGCCTAAAATTATAGTAGGAAGTTTGAGAGATGGAGGATGAAGTCCTGGCCTTCTTATCATGCAGAAATGACAGATGTAATATTTGACTTGCATTACTTCAAAATGGACTCTTTCTTAGTTGTCTAATAGGATATCTGCAGCTGGCTTCCAGATCTGCATTAGCCTGAGATAGCAGCAGTGACAGAAAACATCACTCTGTCAACTGACTTTAGAAAAGGAATCAAAGAACAGCCCAAGTAACTCCAAATAATTATGTTTTATATAATGCATACTGTATAACAAAACTGTGTGGTAGTTATTAAGCTTCTACAGTGTTACTAACATAGTAGTGGTGTTGTAATTGCTATTCTTACCTAACAGAGCAATTTCTAATGTAGAATTAATATATGCAACCCAGACAGAATTCAGGTTTGTGCAGGTACAAGATGGGCACCAATTTGAGATCTATTTATAGAATCATAGAATGGTAAGGTTGGAAGGGACCTCAGAGATCATCTAGTTCCAACTCCCTGCCATAGGCACACACCTGTGTGTGGTTCTGGTGCAGAAGTGCTTGGGTGCATGAAAGCTTCACTCTTTTTTTTCTCTAACCACTGTGGCTGCATGCTGATGGATCTGTTCTACTGTACTGCTGGTGAGCACTTGTAGGTGTACAAAATCTAAGCAGGTTCACACAACTGAGCCTACAAGGCACCACAGGAGACTGTTACCTGGAAAAGGAGTTAGATATAGTCTCTGGCTAAAAAAAAATTAAAAATTGCCCACTTAGATCCAGGGAAGAAAGACTTTAGGAAGCAGTTAGCTCTGGTTTTCCAGCCCTTCTCCTGCTAATAAATCATTGTGATCAGGCAAATAAGCAGGCAAGCAATTCTCTATCTGTTCTCAAAGCGTATCAGAGAAATACTGATTGAAAGGCACAGAAGTCATCGGTGGGGAAACCTGCAATCTTTTACATTTAGTGTAATTTTTGGTCATTCTCTTTCTTTTTTTTGTTTCCTTAGACAGTAAGAAATGGGTGACTGGAGTTTCTTGGGAAACATTTTAGAGCAGGTGAACGAGCAATCCACTGTCATCGGGAGAGTTTGGCTCACAGTGCTCTTCATATTCCGCATCCTGATCCTGGGAACAGCTGCTGAGCTAGTGTGGGGAGACGAGCAGTCAGACTTTGTGTGCAACACCCAGCAACCTGGTTGCGAGAACGTCTGCTATGATGAGGCTTTCCCCATCTCCCACATCCGGCTCTGGGTCCTGCAGATCATTTTTGTATCCACGCCTTCGCTAATGTACTTTGGGCATGCAGTGCACCATGTCCGCATGGAGGAGAAAAGGAGAGAGAGGGAGGAAGCTGAGAGGCGTCAGCAAGCTGAGGTGGATGAAGAAAAACTGCCCCTGGCTCCCAATCAAAACAAAGGCAATAACCCTGATGGGACCAAGAAGTTTCGCCTGGAGGGTACCCTCCTGAGAACCTACATCTTCCACATAATTTTCAAGACCCTCTTTGAGGTAGGATTCATAGTAGGTCAGTACTTCTTGTATGGCTTCCGAATTCTTCCCCTTTACCGCTGTGGACGGTGGCCCTGTCCCAATCTTGTGGACTGTTTTGTCTCCAGGCCCACAGAGAAGACCATCTTTATTATGTTCATGCTGGTGGTGGCTTCTGTGTCCCTCTTCCTCAACCTGGTGGAGATCAGTCACTTGATCCTGAAAAGGATCCGGAGGGCTCTGAGACCAGCAGAGGAGCAGATTGGGGAGGTCCCAGAGAAGCCACTCCATGCCATCACAGTCCCCTCCATCCCAAAGGTCAAAGGATACAAGCTGCTGGAAGAAGAGAAGCCAGTGTCCCACTATTTCCCACTCACAGAAGTAGGGGTGGAGCCCAGTCCTCTTCCATCAGCCTTCAATGAGTTTGAGGAGAAGATTGGGATGGGACCATTGGAAGATCTCTCCAGAGCATTCAATGAGAGGTTACCATCCTATGCACAAGCAAAGGAACCAGAAGAGGAGAAGGTAAGAGCAGAGCAGGTGGAAGAAGAGGAGCAGCCAGGACCTCAGGAAGAGCCAGGGGTGAAGAAAGCCGAGGAGGAGGTGGTGAGCGATGAAGTGGAAGGGCCTTCAGCACCTGCTGAACTTGCCACTGATATGAGACCCCTTAGCAGGCTAAGTAAAGCCAGCAGCCGGGCTAGGTCAGACGACTTGACTGTATGAAGGTGCAGGATATGGGGAGCACATGAAAGGGAAAAGGTTGAAAAGAAAAAGGAGAGATAGAGAATGAGTCTAAAGAGATTTTTAAGCAAAGTGCCAAAATGGCCATTTGAATATTATTTCCTCTTGAGATTCTCAACCAGAAAGGTACTATCACGGTAACTGTGCCTTATTTGCCCTGTATGTCCATTTGCAAAGGAACATTTTCCCTGTTCCCACAGGCCAGCTCACTCCTTACAGTAATACCTACACCGTACACATAACTGATGCCTTTTAAAATCTAATGTGGCAGTAAAACCCAAATGTCACCACTGCGAACGTATTTACTGGAAGCTTAGTGTTCCACATTTCTCCAGGAACGTGGACAGGATCTGTCTCTTCAGCCATTGAGGGGGAAGAATAACCAACAGCTGTACCTAGTATTTCTTTCTGTGTTTCCACCTATGGCATGCTGAGCAGATCTCCCGTTCGCTGTTGGCATGGAATTGCAATTACTTAACTCACAAAGTGAATTCTGTGCTTAGCATCAACACACTAAAATGGTAAGCACTATTTCCCCTCTCTGCTCAGAAAATAAAGGCCAAAACGTCCCAAATTTCTCTGTGAATGCAAATCTAAGTAAAAATATTTTCCCTTTGCCCAAAATATTTCTGCTCTTCGAGTGACATTGACAGTGGGCAAGGTTAACAGTGGCTCTGTACTAGGATTTAGTAGATGCCCACAGATGGAATGTTTGTTCCCAAGAGGATCATCTAGCCTCAAGCCTACTTCAGAGCACTGTAAAGAATAAATTCAAGTTATATTTTTCACTTGTAGTCTTGTGACTTAAAGAGCTGAAACTCAATTTAGCAAAGCAAGCATGGGAAGGCTTCTGTGAAAGGAGGAAATGGCTACAGCCTCCAGAGAACGAAACCTTCATGGCATGATCCTGATATGTGCTCAGTTTCTAGAGCTCCCAGAGTGACAGACACTCAGCAGATCTCAGGTACGGAGTCCTGAAGGCACATGTGAACCTTAACCAGGGGGTCTGGGTAACTGTGACTTTTTAAACTTTGAAGAACAAAACTGGTTGTTCAAGTTTGAAAAGTCTGATACAATCATAGTTTTTGATGCCCTTTGTTTTTAACTGGACAGACAGGAGCCATTGGTGGTCTATTCCTCTATTAAATGCCAAAGTCTCAAGTAAAATAAGGCCTTTCAAAAGATAATTTAGATCTTTTGTGCCAGCAGGTCTGTACAGATCTCTCAGAACCAAAGCAAAATTTTTTTTTTTTTTTTTTGTTATAAAAGGCAGAAAAGCACGGGCTTGCAAATGTTTAAATGTCTGTGGATTTCTAATTTTAGGACTACAGCAGCACCTTTTGGCTGGGACAGTGCAGCAATGCATTCAAAAGCTTCAGGTTAACAGCTATGTCCCCCCAAAACTGAGCCTCACGCCAGAAAAGTGCAGGTATGCGCTCTCATCTGCTCTGCTCTGCAAACCTCAGACACTGCTGGCTCAGCAAATTCTTTCTGCTGGGCTGCAGCCCATCTCATTGTTCCCAGGGCAGGCTCTAATCCAGGTCAGGAAAAAAGGGTCTTTGGCATAATGCATAAAACTCATCCCACCATTAGCTAGAAAAGACCCCCCCTTCCATCTCCCATTGTAGCAGGGCTGACTCCAAACCCATTGAAGTCAAATGGGTGTCTGAGAGAGCTCTGGGTAGGCTTGGGCTCACACTTCTGGTCCTGCTGCCCATCATCCCAGGCCAGGAAGCCACCAGTACAGTCAATTCTGTCATTTGCTCTTTGGTGGAGTGCTCCTGCCCTGTCACACAGCTGCCCTGTCACACAGCTGCCCTGTACGAACGCAAGGGCAGCTATACTTGACTGCTGAGTGAAGTAAGCTGTACATATGTAGAAAGTTTGCTGGGTGCACTGGGGTTCTTCAGCACCACAGTGGTGCCATGTATGATGATTTTTTTTTTTTTTATACTATTAATCCTTTTGCTCCTCTTGGGCCAGTGTATTTTCCCAAGGTTTACAGCCTGTGGTCAAAATCTTTGCTGCCCAGACAAAGGCTGTTACATTGTCCTTCCTCGTGAAGGAAGACTGGAAGGTACCTCAGTTTTGGGAAGGAGTATGACAAAGCAACACATGCAAAGGAACAGGCAGAGAGAGAATCTGGAGGCTACCATTTATCCACTCTCTTAATATGGAAAGAGGAGAACAGTTAACACAAAGGAAAGGCAACTGAGGAAAGGGAATGTTTTTCAGCAGGAAAAGGGTCCACTGTGCCCTCTTACTGTACCAGAACTCAAGCCTGGACAAAGATTCAGATGGATGGCAAAAATCACTGCACTTACGTGAGATGGGATTTATGATTTTTTATTTTCATCACAAAAAGATGTAAGAGAGTTTTACTGGTTCTATACAAGGTCTTGCAATGACAGGACAAGGGGCAATGGGTTTAAACTGGCAGAGGGGAGATTTAGACTGGATGCTAGGAGGAAGTTGTTTGCAGTGAGGGTGGTGAGACACTGGCAGAGGTTGCCCAGGGAGGTTGTGGAGCACAGAATCACCCAACGTGATCAAAGATCAAAGATCACGTTGGGTGATTCTGTGCTCCACAACCTCCCTGGAAGTGTTCAAGGCCAGGTTGGAGGAGGCCTTGAGTGACCTGTCCTAGTGGGAGGTGTCCCTGCCTATGGCAGGGGGTTGGAACTAGATGAACCTTGAGATCCCTTCCAACCTTACCATTCTATGATTAAACCATCTCACTCACTGATGGGGACTGGAAGCACATTTTCATGTAGATAAAAAGAATACATGTATCAGGATGAGGTATCTTCCACCTTCAGAGCATCTGGTGCTTCCAGATAGCAATGGATTACATGAATCACCCCTTCCCTTCTTCATGCACTCCTTTTTGCATATGAAATATTTCAACAACCATCCCTGTTCCTGACCTCTGGCATGCATACCATCAGCAGAACACCGGACTAACTAAAATGAGTGCTTATTCAACAGAGGTGTATGGTTCACAATATGGCTGTCAGGCAGTCCAGTCTTCAATCACCAGGTGTTGACTGTGTCATTCTTTTCCACCAGACTGCCTCAGTAATATGCACTATATGCAGTGTACTCAATGGACACTTTGTAGTTCTTTCACAGCTGCTGCAGCAAAGCTCATTTCCTCCTCTGGGTCATGACAGCATGACAAACCCAGCATTTTCCTCCTGCATCCAGTCAACTGCTTGTTGATTCTTTCTCAAGCCAGTTTTCAAGTACCCTGACAGACTGCTAGCAAATCTGTAGCCACCAAGTATGAGCCACGACATGAAGACAGCACTTCTTGGCAAGCTGGGCAGGGAACTCACAGTCTGGGCTTCTGGCATTCGGCCTCCTCTCTGCAATGAAATCACTGTGGGACTGTCAGCAAGTCATTCCTCCTTCTTGTACAACTGGGAATCATTTTCTACCTCACAAAGACGATGTGAGGCTTGATACATTGTGTTAGTAATAAAACAGGAGGTCCTTGGATGGAAGGCCTACAGATGAGCAAAGGATTATTGCTATTTCTGGACATGATAGCATATAAATGTGTTTTATTTCCTCTCAATGAGACAAATTTAACTTTTTTTTTTTTCCCCAAGAAATTCTTAGTGAAGTTGCATAACAGCCTCAGAGCTGTGGACTCAGTGCAAGATTCTACCAAAAAAAAAAAAACAAAAACCCCACAAAAAATAGAAATAAATGTAAAGGACAAGGAATATTATCTTCTTGGGAAGGGACAAGTCACTGACAGCCACGCCTGGATCATTTAAAGGTGTGTCTACCCCCTTGGCTCCCTGTGCAAATAAATTGCAAACTGGCTCTCTGCAAGGAGCATGAGATGCAAGTGTCAAAATCACCAAAGGAGGTGATAGTAGAAGAGAAAGGTAGTGTCTTAGCTTACAATAGCATGTGGGAGTTGGTGTTCTCTAGTGTCTAGAGCAGTGGACCTAGGACAATAATCTTAGATTTACTTCCAGCTCTGCTTCTGACTTGCTGTGATAATCACTTTACCTCTCAGTGCCTGTTTTCTCCACCTGTAAAATGGGTGTAAGAATTTCCACCTACCTCACAGGGATGTTGTGAGGCTTCCTTAATTCTGTTTGTAAAGTAAGTAGGAATGATCTGATGCTGCTGAAACGCATGGTATCCTTGTTATTTCCTGGCAGAACTGCTAACTGGGTTAATATGTGACTCCACAACCAGAAGAGGAGCAGTTTGAAAATGGGAACACTGCTCTGCACTGACAATATCAACAGAGATGTGGATATATGGTGTGTAAAAAAGACTCCACTGATCCCCTAACCGCGCACTCTTAGTGCAGCCTTGACCTGGCTGTCTGACGCAGCGGTGACAGTGTGGTTATATGGACCCCTCCTCCCCAGCCCCAGTATCTATTCTGGGGCAGCATTTATGCTTAAATAAGTCAGTTCTTGGAGGTGGAGTGGTGCAGGCTGGTGAAGCTCTAATGATTTTAAGAGCCTTGCAAAGCGTATAGGAGAGGGCTGTATAATGCGCAGTGCTGATGGGCTTCGGTTTTAAACCAATTCATGCCAACTTCAGGTAAATTTTCCAGTCTCCATGGGAGAGTTTACAATTGCTTATGGCACACAGGAAAAAAAGCCACCCTTCATAAATGCAAATCCACAGAGCACCATGTTACATTGACTCCTTCCTTTAAGGGAGACAGATACTAATAATCTCCTAGCGCTGAAACACAGTGCGGTAGAGATTCCTCTGCCTATAGGAGGGGAGAGATTTTTTTGGGGGGGATCTCTACTCTCTACCTATGTGGGCATGAAATATACTTACTGAGGGAGGAAAGCCCAGTCTCACTGCCACTCAGTAACTCACTGACTGTGCAGTTTTACATTTAAAGACCAGCCATGTCACACAATGCTGGGGGAAAAAAAAAAAGTGGCAGTTTGCGGTTTTGTATAGAAAATGGCTTTTCAGGCTGACAACTGAAAGTAATCCTAGCCTAGGCATAGTTTTGTTTAGTAAAGACAGCAACATCCATGAGAACTGGACTAAAGCCTTCCTATAAGCCCGAGGCAGTTGGGATAAAATGGTATATGGTGCCAGATTTCCTGAGGCCCAGGGTTGTATAAGCCTACTGAAATCAGGGGACTTGTCTAAGTATTGGAATATTATTTTCCTGCCTGACAGAATCATACTACCATTTCTTAGGCTCTGTGGGGGCTACACCTTTTAACATGGCTCAGGAAAGGCTTTTTGCCAGCACCAAATGTGCTTATGCAAGTAAGTGGTAACCAAGGCAAATACATGTACGTTTACTTGCCAAGATGTAGCCTGGCACACAGTCCTTTCCTTGCCACTAGCTGGGCATACACCCATTGCAGTAGAACCAGTAAGACTCATGTATCTGTCAACACTTGGATTTTTCTTTCTCAGCAGCTTGATGTACAGAGACATTGAAGCTTTGTCAAACCTAGGCAGGTGGGCCTCAGGGGGTGGAGAGGTCTAACTGCTCACTTTAGGTATCTAAGGAGGAGAGTTACAGGGAAGATGGAGCCAGAGTCTCAACAGAGGTGCACAGCAAAAGATCAAAGACAATGATCAAAAAGAGAAGCTGACTAAAAAACTCTTGACAAGGAAACAAATTGTTCAAATGGAGAATGGTTCAGCACTAAAGTGGGTGCTCAGAAAGGTGGTGGGATCTCTATCCTTGCAGGATGAAGTGTGACTGGGAAAAGCATCCAGCAGCCTGGTCTGACTTTGATGTTGGCCCTGCATTGAGCTGAACATTGGACCAGCTGGTCCCTGCCAGCCTGAACTATCCATCCCATGGAAGGCTGAAAGCTCAGTGCATCCACTGTATGGTGGAACAACAAGGTGTGGGGCAGTTTCTGCCTCTCTGGGCTGTTCTGGTAGAGCTTGCTTCCATCCAGCAACACCAACTAACTGGGCACCGCAGCAGAGGCTGATACACATACATTCAGCTGATGTTTGGTAGCTAGGAAAGCTGCTTGAGGCCACAATCATGTGCTGTGTAACTGGTTTGGAAAGAGCATTACAAATAAAATAATAAAAAAAAAAAACAAACAATAATAAAGAGTATGCTTGTCAACAGAAAAAAAAATCATGGATATGTAAGTGCCTTAGGTTTTTCCATCTAAATTTAATTTCAAAATCAAGCATGACTTTAAATCCACCTGAAAGTGCAGAGGACTGCATTTTGATGTTCTGCCAACAAAACCCCACGTGTTTTAAAGCATGCTGATCTGTGGTGAAGCAGAGCAGGATAAAAATGGTGATTACAGAGCTATTGATGGAAATTTTAGACTGTTGGCCTTCACCTTGCTAGAGCCAGCCTGGCCCAGGTAAAGCAAAAGAAGCCATTTATTGGTTTCTTAGGAGGTAAAGCTAAATTTCATAGAAAGGGCATGGAGTAGCCTAAAAAAAAACCTTCAGGTCAACACAGCAAAGAATTTGTAGTGATACATTAAACAGGCTCCTGTGGTGTTTCCCAAGAAACTTGGGTGCAAAGGAGCATACCTAAAAATGCTGGATGACAGGCAGGTGTGGGGCAGAGGCTGTGCAGAAGGCAGCAGGGAGTCCCAGGTGCTGGCACAGCACTCCAGCTGGTGGGCAAGCCGTGGGCAATGGCCAAAGCCTGCAAGCTCATCGGCTGCATACCTCATTGTAAGGATAAGGCAAACCAACCTGAGACATGAATGAAATCCGGTCTGCTACCAAATCTGCTATTTCTGGGGGAGTCAGCAACTTAAAAATTATTTAACTGAACTTTTATGCACTGGTTTCCCTGTTCACCTGGTAGAATTGAGAACCAGAACTAGCACGGGCAAAGCTTTTTCTCCCATCTACCTAATTATAAGACAAACTACTGGGACAAAAACATTCAGGTAAGTTTCTCAATACATACTTTAGTTCAAAGAAAAGTCACAGACGACCCCTGTGAACACCATCCTCTGCACTCTTGACAAATAGACAGAGATTGACAAATCAGAATGATGGTGAATTACCCCCAGCTTCAGAGCTGCTATTTATGGAGACCTCTGAAAACAAAAGAAAATGGATGGTTGGCTCCCAGCTAAGCCTGTTTGTCATGAATATGCCCTGTAGCATCTTCTGGAAACCTGTGCTATTTCTAAATATGCCCTTGGCCAACAAACTGTTTCAATGCAATATGCTCCACTTTTCCACCTTACTTGAAAGACTTTAGTTCCCTCTACAAGCTGAACATAAACCAGCCACATTCACACTTCAGTATGTGGAAGAATAAACTATGGGGCCGAGCAGATACTGTATTGACCAGTCCTTCTTCCTCATGTACTGCTTCTCTGGCCACCTTCATCTGCATTCTGTGTGGTGAAACTCCTCTCGCAATGGAAAAGCTGCTTCCATCCCTGCGGCGTGCCATGGGCCCTTCTCCCAACACAGAGACATCAGCGGCTATCCAAAGACAACAAAGAATACGTTTCCCATCTTCTTTTCACATTTTTTGTCTTCCCTGAAGAAGTGCTGGGGCTGGGGCTGATCTTTTTCCAGCAGGAATTATCTTCCCTATGTTTCTCCCAAGGCTCAGCAATCAGTAACTTACAGCAAAGCAAAGGCATATTTACAAGCCTATTTAGAAACACATGCAAAGAGGAAAGTTTAAAGAGCTATGATGAAATTCTGCCTTGTTTTTTTAACTGCGTTGAAGTGAGTGGAGTTGCCAGGGTGTAAACGAGAGCAGAATATGGCTTTTTACAAAGTACTTTTAAAGGATTTCCTGTGAACTTATCTCTTAAAAAAGCAACCAACAATTAATCTTGCCCCACAGCCCACCAACACAGAACAAAACAACCACAAATCTCGGGAATCTCAGCTCTTTAGGAATAATCAGTTTCTAAGTAGCAGGTACAGAAAGGAAGAACGAGGAAGTTCCAGGCTCAGCCCTGCATTAATTGGCAGCAATGCCAGATGCTATTTAAGAAAAAAAAAAGGAAAAAAAAAAAGCCTTCGGATCAGCTATGATAATCTGCTCCCTTGGTTCACTGCCTGATGAAAGCTGAATGTTGTTTTCTCTTTGCAATGCTGTAGACGAGATGAATTTCAAACCAAGATGACTGACGGCAAGACAGAAAGCCAAAAACTGAAACTAATTCGGTGACTCAACACAACCATAGATTCGTTTTCCTAGCGAAATGAGGTGTAATGAATAAAGGGTCCTGATTTTCAATCAGCAGAGGCTCCGTGCTTTCTTAAGCTCCCAACTAGCCTCACTTGAATCCTTCATTTCCTGTATGATTTTATTATTCCAAACACCGTTTTGAGTGGCTAAGGCTTGGCGTGGTTAAGAGGCAAAAAAAGACAGAGATGCCGCTTAGTTCAAGTGGGGACATGACAGCGATGTGAAGGATTTGATCTCTCGCCGATAGCCATCAGTAAATTCCCTGTTTGAACTTTTACTTCCCTTCCGGCCCCATTCCTCGATAGGTGCAAAGCCTGATAGGCATCCCCAGCCCGGTGCTGACGGCAGAGGGCGGTCGGAAAGAGCCCACGTGGCATACCCGGCGCCCTGTCGGCGGAGAGCTCGGCCCGGAGCGGTCGTGGTGTGCTGCGCTCCGCTGCCGCGCGCCTCTTGCACAGGACTCCGAGTGGCGGTAAAGCGGCAGAGTGGTGTTTGCAGCTCCAGCCGGCCACCTCATTCCCTGTCCGGCAGCAGGTTCCCTTCCCTAGGCTAGCCAGTGCGGTCACAGAGGAACTATCTACCCTGAGTTTGGGCAGCGCCCAAGGAAAGGGCTCGCGTTTCCCCAACAGCTCCCACTCAGCAAGCTGCCTGCACCAACTCGAGTTTCCCTCAATAAGGTCAGACTCCGTCTCTGCAGCTGGCAGCAAGAGAGCTACAGGCAGACGCTACCCTGTGCACCGCCATAGAGCCTATTTTTCCGGGCCCGGCTTCTTCTGCCGCCCCGCCCCGCGCCCCGCCCCCGGCAGAAGACGGCGCCTGCGTGCTGCAGGCAGAGTCGTGCGCGGGGTGGGCGGCGGTGGTGGCGGCCATGAGCTTCCTCATCGACTCCAGCATCATGGTCACTTCCCAGGTACCCCGCTGCTGCGCGGCGTGGTCCCCCGCCCCAGCGGGATGAGACGGGGGGCGGGAGCGAGGTGGGTCTCGCTGCGGTGTGGCCCACTCGCCGTCCGTCCAGACGGGGCCCTTGTCGGGGTGGAGGCGGTGCCTGCTTCCGCGCATGCGCACAGCCGGCGTGCGAGGTGCGCGGGTGCCTGCGGTGGGCTGCGGGGCTGCCGCGGGGCCTCTAGTCCTGCACCCGTTCTGCTCCCGCTCTGCCTAGCGTCACCCCTCACAGGCTTCGCACGCTGTTCGGAGGGGGAAAGGCTCCGGTCCTGAGCTCGGTCACTAGCCGATGCTCAGCAGCAGCGGTGGAAGAGAAGCTCGGCTCTGCCAGTGCAGTGGCGGTGAAACTGCTGGGTTGTCATGTTACGGCTCCCCGCCCTTTTCTGTCGCTAGCGCTCTTGTTGCAGGAGAAGATAAGCTGTGTGCATCTTTGGACTCCTTCCTTACGTGTCACGGCATAAGCTGTGTGCATCTTTGGAGTCCTTCCTTACGTGTCACGGCATAAGCTGTGTGCATCTTTGGACTCCTTCCTTACGTGTCACGGCGACCGTTGCTCAGAGTGTAACACTTAAAAAGCTTCAGTGAATTAGGTTGCAGGGAATCGAGCTTTTCTGCTAGTGCATCACTTCGATAAATTCGTTTTTTCTTAGTTGGGCAGGCAGGGAATGCCATCTTGCTATGCACTCTGTTTATGGTTTTCTTCAACACGGCTGAGCCTAGGCAGCACTTCCAGCACTTCCTTGATCTTTTACTTTCTGGTGCTACTGAAGTCATCTTTCAATCAGTTTCTGTTTTACACCATCAGAGTTCACTTAGGAGCCCTTTAAACCTTTTTTGTTTCTTTCTGTATTTATCATTATGAAATGGGTTGTGATCTTAACATAGTTGAAACGGTCCTGTTTTGAGGGAGGAAATCCTGACCTTCTTTATTAGTCTCCTTTGCCGGTAATTTATCTTGTCTTAGCGTCTCTTTGACCTTTTGTCTTCTGCTGCCTCCTCTGTAAGCATCTAAATAACTTTTTTGGTTTTGCTTGTCTTCTGCTCCTCTGGCAGCTGAGGAAGTTCAGCTGCTTCTGCCAAGAGGAGGTTGTGCTCCCTCTGTTTCAGCTTTACTGGTACAGCCACACTTTTATTTACATTCTCTCCAATGATTGGTTAATTGAGGTTAACCAGATCAGAGGGATCTACCTGACCAGCTTCCAACCTGGTGCAAGCGTTTTGTTCTGTAATGAAGAGAGATGAGATGAGGAATTTGAACCTTTCCCCTCTCAACAGCAGTTGATTGTCTTACATAGATTTTCATGCACAGCTCTGTAGTTTTCAGAACAGCTCTTGGCTGTTTCTTGGAAGCACATCGGTCTCCTACTTGATACTGTTTTGGGCTTGGCTCCTAACAGGCTTTTTCATTGTCAGCCCCTTGAGTGTAGTAGCTTTGATACAGTTAATTCACACAGAACAGACTTCCCCATTATTTGCTTTGCACTAAGATAGAATAGTGGAACTGTTTAGAGTTGGAATATCTAACTTCTCTAATTGCTTTTCTTCCATTGGTGATGGCAATTTTGCATCTTATCATCTTCAAAAGTATCAATTTAGGTACTTAAATTGTGGCATGTAATTGCTAAATGCTTTCTAGCATAACTTGTCACATAATGTCTTTCTGTGCTTTTGTGCAATCCCTAACACAATGGAAGTCTAATCTTCATATGTAGCTCCCTCTGTTATTATTGTACTTCACTATCCTCATCCCCTTTCCTTTCTTATTTTTCAAGAGTTTGTTACCTTCTTCCTTTCTGCTGTTAAATGTGGAATTCCATTGTGTAAATATAGTTTGCTTATCATACTTCTTTAATTTATGACCTGTAGATAGGCTCATGGAATATCTTACATTTTTCTTTTTGCTATCAATTACTTTAAAGTCTGAAGTCCTCCTGGAACAGGTTGTACCAGGTGTTATCAGTCCTATTTCAGTTCTTATTTCAAGGCAAATGCATTTGATCTTACTTGCCCAGCATTCCAGGTATTCCTTGTCTGTATATCACTTTAAAGAGCCATTGAAAGGCAAGGTATTATTGGCTTGTACTGCCTCACCTACCTTGTCCAGTTCTGCAACTCCAGATAGTAGTTGGAGGCATTCAGTACTGCTTTTTCCTTACTTTAGAGATTCTTCTAACACATTTCACCCACATTATGCACTGACACAACTGGATTTAGTGTAAAGACTACTCCACAAAACTTAAGTGCACTTCTAATCATAAAGAAACAGCAAGTATATTAATAAAATTTACTTATCTCTAGAGTATGTTTATGTTGTGGACATTCAGGTGTTTACTTGGCCTCCAAGTTAGCCTGGAGAAGAGGAGCCTCAGGGGTGACTTCATTGGTGTCTACATTTACCTAAAGGGAGGTTGTAGCCAGGTGGGCGTCAGTCTCTTCTCCCAGGCAACCAGCAACACAATAAGGGGAGACAGTCTCAAGTTGTGCCAGGGGACGTCTAGGCTGGCTATTAGGAGGAAGTTCTTGACAGAGAGAGTGATTGACATTGGAATGGGCTGCCCAGGGAGGTGGTGGAGTCACCGTCCCTAGAGGTGTTCAAGGAGAGCCTGAATGGAGCACTTAGTGCCATGGTCTGGTTGATTGGCTAGGGATGGGTGATAGGTTGGACTGGATGAGCTTGGAGGTCTCTTCCAAACTGGTTGATTCTGTGATTCATTACCACCATGTTTCTTGTGAAAAATGTAAGCTTTGATTTGTTAGATCAGAAGAATGAAACAAATAAATGACACTGCGGAGGGTTCTGACAGTCTAGGAACTGAGGAATTTTGAGAACTGAGGAATACAGAACTGAGCTATCTTGACTGGATCTTCCTTCTGTGTCTGCCACCTTTGAATATGTAAAATATTCTCTTCGTGGTACCTTGGCAGGTTTTAATCTTTTGTGGATTTGGGGTACTTTGGTCCAGCACTTCTCCATGTGTTTCATCTGCAGTCAGTGGTGAAGCAGCTTTGTATTTTGGAAGTTGCTGGACACAAAGGTTAAGTGTTTCATCTCTTCTGCAGGTGCTGTTCTTTGGATTTGGGTGGCTGTTCTTCATGCGTAAGCTCTTCAAGGATTATGAGGTGAGAAGGGACCTTTCACCTTAAAAATTACTCCCAATTATGGGAATATTTTTAAAACAGCATTTTGACTTTTCCCTCACTTTAAGCCTTCTTCTTTTTATTTGTTTCTACAGTTAATATTTTTATTTCTTCTTCCTAAAGACCTGAGGAAATGGCTTCTTCTGGGGCCAGTGACAGTTTCTTATATTGTCTACTGCTAAATAAATTGAACAAGTACAGGGCTAATAGGAAACTGTTTTGCCTTTTGCTTAAGTAAGGCTGGTTTATGTAATTGTAAAATTTTCAAGACAAAATCAAATTCAGTGTCTAAACTCAGTGAGATGTATTTGTTGCGGCTGAATTGTTCGTGAGGATTGGGTGGGATAAAATGGCTGTGTTCTCTTATCCCTAGATGGGTGTGAGAGAATACAGAGTCTAGGTCAGAGATGGCCTAAGTGTGAGCCAGATTCAGACCTCAACCATTTTTCTGATGTGGATCTTATTTTTAAATCTGAGAGCAAAGAGTTCTGTTAGCAAGGGTCTATCATTAGTGAAGTTGACATAGATTATTGCCTACTTGACATCTCTGTTACGTGTGCCCATAGCTGCAATCAGCATAATACTGAGCAACTTAGGAGATTGCCCTCCAGATTTCTAACAGGCTGTTCATTTTTTCCTATGTAGGTAAATGGTAAGGTGCTTGCTATCATATGTTATGATTTGGTTTTGTTACCTAAGGGATATCAGGATGCCAGTTCTAGGAGCAGAAATGCCTGACGTCTGTGGCTTGTTTTCCCCGTTGCAGGTGCGACAGTATGTGGTCCAGGTGATCTTCTCTGTGACTTTTGCCTTCTCTTGTACCATGTTTGAACTCATCATATTTGAGATTTTGGGAGTGCTAAACAGCAGGTGAGTCTGGGAGCTCTCTCAAGGACTACCCTGCCCTGTGTTCTGCAGCTTCTTCAGTCTGACTTCTAAATTAATGGGTTAGTCTTAGGTTGTGGAAATTGTGTGAGAAACCTGTGAGTAACTCAACGGTGTTGCAGGAACAACAGCAGCACTATTTAACAGGACATGAGACTAGAAGTCATAAGCTACCAATTTTCCATGCAATTGCTATTAATGTGATCTAGGTCCTTAGAGCAGGGCCATAGTCTTTGACTTTCTCCATTTGTGAAGTTAAAAGAAACAGCAATATTGTGAAAAAAGAAACAGGAGTATTTTAAAGCTTCAGATCATGGTGAAGAGCACTTTTCAAATGTTCAGGACTAGGGAAACTGAAAGCACTAGTTTTTCTGTAGTGATCACAGCAGTGAATAAGATGTGGAGCTAATTGTGGAGTGACAACTACTTCCCTAAATACAATATATTGTGAATTGAAGGCATGTCCTCCCTTCATATAGGGTGAGGACTTACGTATAAAGGGAATGTTATAAAAGGCTGTAGAAGGGAGAAGATAGAATGTAACAGGTAGAAACTAGCTCTTGTCATACTAATAGAAGAGGGCAGTCAAAGGAGTTGAAAGGCAAAAAGTACCAAACTGATAAAAGGTAGCGCTCGTTCTGACTGTATGTTAGTAATCTGTAGTGCTTGCAGCCAGAGAGATTGCTGAGAAGAATGCTCACAAGCTTCAGGACAGGGGTGGCCATCGATATAGATTAAAATATTTGCCTCCAACTAAGCTACAAAAAGTGACAAGGATCCTTGTAAAGTCTTCTTCCCTGAGGGATAAAAGAGAATATGAAGAAGGCCATGAAGATGATCAGAGGGCTGGAGCAGCTCTCCTANAATCAGTATTTTGACTTTATTTCAGCTCTCGATATTTTCACTGGAAGCTGAACCTGTGTGTCATTTTGCTCATCCTAGTCTTCATGGTACCCTTCTACATTGGTTACTTTGTTGTGAGCAACATCAGATTATGTGAGTAATTGATTTATGGTGGTGGGGCTGTGCTCTTCTGAGAATGAGAGGTGTGTTGGTCATCTCCTGTATTGTAGAATCATAGAATGCTAAGGTTGGAAGGGCCCTCAAGGATCATCTAGTTCCAACCCCCTGCCATAGTCAGGGACACCTCCCACTAGGACGGGTCACTCAAGGCCTCTCCCTCCTCCTCTGGCTTTGTTTTCAGTAGATAATTGCTCATGCTTTTGCATGAACCATTTATTGTGCTGTTAGGAAATACTTTACCTGACCCAAATAAACATGGCTTTTCTTTATGGGTTTCAACAAAGTTGAGTGCTTTAGAGCAACATTGCTGGAATTTGTTCCTTATGCACAATTTAGAGCATAACTGCTAGCTGTAGCTCTGTCAGTTTATACATGTTTTCATCACCTGTGGTCAAAGCAGCCCTTGGACCTGTGTGTCAGTTTTGCAAACTTGAAAAAGTGCTGTCTTCAGAATGCTTTTTTTCTCCCCTCTCCATTAGTGCACAGACAGAAGCTGCTTTTTGCATGTGTTCTGTGGTTGACATTCATGTATTTCTTCTGGAAACTGGGGGATCCATTTCCTATCCTCAGCCCAAAACATGGTGAGTTTCATATTCTTGTTCCTTCTCTCCTGTAGACAGGTGAGTGTTATCTCACTTTTATCTTGGCATTACTGCTGTGGCATGTTATACTATGGTTCTACAATCAGGACTGTAGAAAATAGTTCTTGCATCTGCTCTGCTTTGAAATCTGCAACCTTAAGGTTGTCAGACTCGTAGAAATGGGTGGATGCAAATAAATTATTTGCAGTAGTTTTCTTCCCATACCACAAGAAAACTTCAGGCAAGTGAATGAGTCTTAACTGAACCTGGGGTACATAAGAACACAGTATACTTTTGAGGACACAAATCTTGATCTCAACAACAAGTTGATCATGGTTTTTATGAACACATTTCTTTTCTTGTGGAGACTAAAGCTAATTTATTTAAGAAGAGGATTAATAATGAATCCTTCATCTGGCTTTATTTTCAGTCAGAATTTTGTTTCTTGTGACTGAAATCAGATCAGTTTAGCATAGGTGATGATCCAGTTGACAAAACATGGCAGAGTGCCTAAACTTCCAGAGCCATACTGGCTGTAGCCAGCAACACGTCTGGCAGTGTGTGCTACCTCTGGTACAGCTTTGTACACTGCCTGAGTCTGGGGGCAATACAGTTGCATGATACTAGAAGGTGAGTTGGTAAGTCCTGCTGGCCTTCAGAGCTATTCATGTACAGAATTAGCTTGGGTGTATCAGCATTGCAGTCGTGGAAGCAAGAATACTTAACAGTGTGAAGGTACCGTGTGCACCTGAGCTAGTTTGGGTCACACAGAGCTTGTTAGCATGTGCTTAACTACTGAATCCTTCAGATACCTGAGTCTGCAGAAGGATTATAACACTGTAGAACCAGACTGGGTCACCTGGGTCTCCTTCGTGACTTACCACAGAATCACAGAAACATTCTGGTTGGAAAAGACTCTCAGGAGCATCAAGTCCAACCATTATCCCTACTCTACACAGTTCAGACTTGAACCATATCCCCAAGTACCACATCCCAACAACTTTTAAACACATCCAGGGTTGGTGGCTCAACCACCTCCCTGGGAAACCCATTCCAGTGCCTGACTACTCTTCCTGTGAAAAAAATGTTTCCTAATGTCCAGTCTAAACCTACCCAGTCGCAGCTTGAGGCCGTTCCCTCTTATTCTATGACTGCTTATCTGTGAGAAGAGACCAGCAGCAGCTTCTCCACAACATCCTTTCAGGTGGCTGTAGGGAGCCATGAGGTCTCACTTCAGCCTTATCTTTTTCAAACTAACCATCCCCAGCTCCCTCAGTTGCTCTTCATAAGATTTATTCTCCAGCTCTTCACCAACTTTGTTGCCCTTCTCTGCGGTCGCTGTAGCACCTCCATATCCCTCTTGTATTGAGATGTCCAAAACTGAACACAATACTGTGGTGTGGCCTCACCAGAGCCAAGTCCAAGGGGACAATCACCTCCCTGCTCCTTCTGCACACAGCATTTCTAATCCAAGCCAGGATGCCATTGGATTTCTTGGCCACCTGGGCACACTGCTGGCTCATATTGAGTTGTTTGGCTATTACAACCTCCAGGTCCCTTTCTGCCAGGCAGCTTTCCAGCCACAATGCCCCAAGCCTGTAGCATTGCTTGGGGTAGTTGTGGCCCAAGTGCAGGACCTGGCATTTGGCCTTATTGAAGTTCATGCCATTGACATTGACCAATCGATCCAATCTATCCAAGCCCCTCTGTCGAGCCTCCCTACCCTCCTGCAAATCAACACTGCCACCCACCTTGGTGTCATCTGCAGGCTTACTGCTGACACTCTCTACGTCTTCATCAATATCATCAATAAAGATGTTAAACAGAAGTGGTCCCAACACTGAGCCCTGGGGAACAGCACTTTGCAACCAGCCACCAGCTGGATTTAACTCCACTGACCACCACCCTTAGGGCCCTTTTGCCCAGCCAGGGCTTTATCCAGCAGTGCTGTGCTTGTCCAAACCATGACCAGTCAGTTTGTCCATGAGAATTCTGTGGTGAGCAGTGTCAGTAGAAGTCTAGGTAGACAATATGCACAGCCTTTCCTTCATCCAGTAGCCAGGTCATCTTGTCATAGAAGAAGATCAGGTTTGTCAGGCAGGACCTGCCCTTCATGAACCCAGGCTGACTGGGCCTGATCCCCTGGTTGTTCTCTGTGTGGTGTGTAATAGCCCTTGAGATGACCAGCTCCGTGACCTTTCCTGGTACTCAGGTCAGGCTAACATGTCTATAGTTTCCTTTCTTGTAGGTAAGTGTCACATTTGCTACTGTCCAGTCCATTGGGAACTCCCCAGTTAGCCAGGACTTCAGGTAAATAATGGAGAGCAGCTTGGCAAGCACGTCTGCCAGCTCCTTCAGCACCTTTGGGTGTAGCCCATCTGGCCCCATCGACTTGGCTTAGCAGATCTCTGACCACTTCCTCATTGATTGTAATGACCTAATTCTGATTCTCCTCTCTGACTCCTAGTTCATGAGGCTGGGTGTCCAGGGAACTGCTGGATCCAGTGCTAAAGACTGAGGCAAAGTAGGCATTAAGCACCTCAGACTTTTCCTCATCCTTAGTCACTATGTTGCCCTCTGCATCCAATAAAGGATGGAGATTTTCCCTAGTCCTCCTTTTGTTGTTAATTTAGAGAAATATTCCTTAAAGGCTGCAGCTAGTTTGAGCTCTAGCTGTGCTGTGCTCTCCTAATCTTCTCCCTGCATAGCTTCACTACAGTTTTATATTCATCATGAGAGTCCTGCCTCCTCTTCCAAAGATCATAGACTTTCCTTTTGTTCTTGAGGTCCAGCCAGAGGTCTCTATTCAGCCAGGCTGGACTCCTTCCCCAACTACTTGTTTTTTGAATCTACTTTCCTCTGCTGGAAAATTGTTTGTATATAGTTCTCAGCAGGTGAAATTCAGTCAGTTTCACTCAAGTTGGTGAATATATCTGCCTGCATAGCTTAATCTTGCTGTTCTTTAGGGAGCTACTCTATGGTGATCTATAAGAGAAAAATTGAAGGATACCAAGTGCTGTGGGGTCTCCTCACCCTTTCATCTGTGATCCTAAAACTTTCTAAGAGAAAGTGCTTATGCATGTTTTGTGACTGTGTCATTTGACACTGAAATAGAACAGCTATTATCTCGTGCAGATCCCATTGCTCAGTGTTTCATTGCCAAGAAAAATGTGTGCCCATTTTGAGTTGCAGAAGGTGCTTGAGTTGCCAGAACATAATGACCCAATGGGAACTTAGCCATGGGCTTTATGTAATCCTCTTCTGATCACTGAAGAGCTTCTGTGAAGCTCTATTTCCAGAACTGCTGGCTGGATGTTTTCTGTTTTTAACTTCTGCTTTATAGGATGATACCTCCACTTAACAGTTGTACTGTGCTTCCCCCTGTCAGCTGTAGACGTATAAGGTTCAAGCAATAGAGTTTGCAGCTTTTTTTCCTGCCATGCTACTGGGGTGCTGCTATTCTGCATGTACAGGAAAGGCTTCTGGAGGGCTTTATCATGTGGCTGTGGCCCGATTCAAACAGGTGGGATGATCAAAGAATCATAGAATAGTAAGGTTGGAAGGGACCTCAAGNGGAGGGAGATGTGGCAGAAAGCCATGCTCACTGTGCCCCTCACACTGCAGTACATTACCTCTAGTATTTCTCACCCTGCTCACCTGTACCTAGGGTGGTGTGCTGCAGCTGGGCATTGTGCTGATGAGAGGGACCCTTTCAAATACCTGTGCTGGCGTCCTGTATTGGAGGGTGCCTTGCCTGGAGATGGTGATGGCAGTGTACTGCTGTTGTGAAATCCACCATCAGTCAAAGGCTCCAGGTCAGAAGTCCTGGTTGGTTTGCAGCTTGTTTAATTGACTTGAGGGAGCTTGTACTGGATGGAAGCTGTACTGTACTTAAGTTACATACTAGTGCTCCAATAAAAGTCTTGTCTTTATCTGAGTTAATAGAGCATTCATTTTCCCTGACCTGATCACAAGACCAGGGTTGCTGTGAGTGTTATGGGGGAAGCATTGCTCTAACCAGTGGAATGTCACGTCGTTTTGAAGGCATCTCTGTTTTAACTGCTGCTAACAGTGTGTGGGGCAAAAAGCCAGTGTATTGTAGCACATTCTGTAGCTCATGTAAATCTCTCTGCAGCTGCACATGACTAAGTGTCTCTGTCTCCCTTTGTGAAGTCTTTTTGCCTTGTTTTCATCATTTATTCCACTTCTCTGAAGCATGAAATGTGGCTTGGCGCTTGGCCATCTCAGCTTTGCAATCATGTAAGCTCCAAATGTGCTGTGTGTGGCAGCTGCTCTGTAACTAGCTCCCTAAAAAAGTGACTGATGTTTAGTAGCACATGGCACTGTATCCCGAGAAAACAGGTTGAGGTCTGTGTTTAATGGCAGAGAAGAATAAATGCAAGTTCAGTGCTTGGTGTTAATTACAGCACAGGCTTTATGTTCATGCTATATTGCATGAACAAATGTTTTATTAGAGTCCACTTGGTGCTCAGGTGGAATGCCTTGCTGGTGGTCACCTCAACAATGTGTGTGTGCCCACAAGATGAATATGGAACAGCCAGGATTTGGTGGGTTGAGAAATCACCCCTCAAATAAAATCAAAATCACTAAACCAGCTCAGGATGGCCCAAAAGTAAGATAAAGCTATGTTTTAGAACAAGCTAAATTTGCAAGCATATATACAAAATACATTTACATGTATTTGCAATTATGTACAATTTAGAAGTAATATAGAAATCCAGTCCTCCCATAATGGACAAAGAAAGCCCAGAAGGGGCCAATGCCACCACCTTCTCTCCCCCCAGATAGAAAACCAGCCAGATCTCACATGTTACCAGGTCAGTCAAGATTATTATTCAGCCATGCATAGAGGAGCAGTGGAGGAGGCGGAAGGCAGAAGGCAAAGGGAACACAGAGTGAGAAATTGTTTATATATTGGCTTTTAATACCAATTAGCAAGCCAATGAATGACATAGACTATCATTATTTTCCTTTTACAACCAATGCCCTGCTTGGTCACTCTGTATTCAAAAGAATGTCTGGAAAGTTCTGCTCTCTTGCTTATAATTTAGAACCAAAATAGAGTGTTAGCTCTTAAACTCTGCTACACAAGAGCAGCATAAGCTTCCCACACTGTGATAACTCTGCTATTCTACAAGCACAAACTGTGTCTGATCTAGAGGGGGGTCACTTGTAATGACAGTTGACAGGATAGGACTTCTTCTTTATGATTCAGACATTTTTGGACTGGGTTTCCAGACTAACTATTGACTCTAATCCTGGTTATTGCAGAAGAGGCCTCCTTTGCAGTGTCTAATGGATGATTTGTATTCCCACCTCTGCAGATCACTAATGTTTTATTAATTTAGAACCAAAATATTGACTGTTGGTCTTCTCCAGATTGGTCTTAAACTTCTGTGTAGCTAGAGTTTTCCATCCCTTTTCTAAGCAAGGTTACACAGTTACTGAGAAGGGCTTTCTACTTCTCCTTTCATAGTCCCTGCCTGCACTTCATACTGCTTCTGGAAGTCAGTCACGTGTATTAAGCAGCTCTGTATGTGTGTGAAGTCCCCAAGTGGAGAGGGCAAGGTTACTGATGCTGTGATTTTTGTTTCTCAGGAATCCTGTCCATAGAACAACTCATCAGCCGTGTAGGTGTGATTGGGGTGACGCTCATGGCTTTGCTGTCAGGATTTGGGGCTGTCAACTGTCCGTACACTTATATGTCCTACTTTCTCAGGTAAACTGCAGCCTTGACAAATATTTTGTCCACCTCTTTGAGATTGTTCTTCTGCTTTTTCTATGGCATTGATTCGTAATGCCTTCCCCCCACCCCCCAATATTGCAATGTCTGTGTGCTAGGACCATTTCCATCGTTCAATCATAGAATGGTAAGGTTGGAAGGGACCTCAAGGATCATCTAGTTCCAACCCCCTGCCATAGGCAGGGACACCTCCCACTAGTACAGGTCACTCAAGGCCTCATCCAGCCTGGCCTTGAACACCTCCAGGGAGGGTGTGGAGCACAGAATCACCCAACGTGATCAAAGATCCACACCCTCCCTGGGCAACCTGTGCCAGAGTCTCACCACCCTCACTGCAAACAACTTCCTCCTAACATCCAGTCTAAATCTCCCCTCTGCCAGTTCAAACTCATTGCCCCTTGTCCTGTCATTACAAGACCTTGTCAATAATCCCTCCCCACCTTCCTGTAGGCCCCCTTCAGATACTGGAAGGCTACTATAAAGTCTCCTTGAAGCATGTTCTTCTTACACAGGCTTCTCTCTTTGTTCTGTGTATGTTTCCTCTGAGATGGGATGGGAGGGCTAATTGAGTGTCTTTGTTTTGCAGGAATGTCACAGATGCAGATATCCTGGCTTTGGAACGAAGACTCCTACAGACTATGGACATGATTGTTAGCAAGAAAAAGAGGTGAGAAGGCAGCAGTAGCACCAAATGGTTTCTCAAAGATTTTGAAGTAGCATGGTGTAAGATGGTTCTTGAAATTACCAAAAATTATTAGTCCTGTCAGGGCTATGTGTTCTAGTGAAACAGGTCTCTGAGTTGGGTTGAGCTGTGTTTCATTCTGTCCTGATTCACAGCTTTGTTTTTCTCCCAGTCATGCTCATTTCCCACTGCAGTGGCACCCATTAGAATTCCAAGACAAATTGTAACTCTCTGATGGGAGCTTGGTGAGTCTGTAAGATGGGTGTCTTTCTCTCCTGATGAGTAAGTGACCCTTCTGCCACCACAACTGGCTCTTACTAGTGGTTTTGGTGCTGAAATTGGTTCATACATATTGAGTGCTGTCCTGCTCTGTGAAACAAGTGTTTCCAGGTGTGATGATTTGGGAGTTAACCACCCCCTCACTCTATGAAAATCACCCAGACTAGACTCAGCCAGCTGGAAGTTAAGGACTGAAGCTCTATTTACAGCTTAGCACAATGTACAAGCAGATATACACACAATAGACAGGAATAGTTACAGACATATACAAGTTAAAGGTAATACAGAAACACAATCCCCCTCCCAGAAAGCAGAGTCCCCAGGAAGGGCTCCCAACCACCCTTCCACCTTCTTTCCATCCCTCTGCCTTACCCCAGGGTCTGCCTTATGTGCAAGGTGAGTGTGGAGGATCAACCAGGGGGGTTAGAAGCAGAGTGGTTAGTTGGGTTACACAGCCAAAGCCCAGGGAGAGAACACACTGTCTCCAACAGAGAAAGACTCTCTGTTACCTATGTAGAAGCAGAGTGATTAGTTGGGTTACACAGTGGAAGGCCAGCAGGTACAGCAGCTGCCAGACAGAGAGACTCTCTGTTATCTCTATTTGTGTCCTTGTTCTTATATATCTCAACAAGCCTATGAATGAAGCAGACATCACCAGTGTTTGCTTTTCACAGCCTAGAATCTATTTTTTTCTCATTAAAATACTCCAATTAGCCTCAAACCAGCACACCTGGTCAAAGCTGAAGCAGACTGGTGAGCTGGTGTAGGCACAGCTACTGCAAATGGCAAGGCTTACACTACTTAGGTTTTGCAGAATTGCAAAGCATTGTTAATGTAAATCATAGAATCATAGAATGGTAAGGTTGGAAGGGACCTCAAGGATCATCTAGTTCCAACCCCCTGCCATAGGCAGGGACACCTCCCACTAGAACAGGTCACTCAANGGTTTGAGTGTCTGACACTGAATTCTCTTAGCAGTTCCCCCAGACTCACTTCTGGTGCGTTAATGTTTTAAGGGAATTGTTTAATTTATGATGTGAGCCTTTAGGTGGTTAAACCTTGGTGAATTAGTCACCAGTCTGTGTGATGATCAGTATTAGCATATGAAAGTGTAGTTAAAGCATAACTTTTTTCTTTCCTTTGGGAAATGTTAAGTGGTGAACAATTGTTAAGTCAGTATTTGTGGTCATCTGTGGGATGTTAAGTAGTGAGAGAATTTAAGTACTCAGGTTTAATGGATTTAACTGACTAGGGGCATACTAAAATGCTGGCTTTGAAGTTAAATGATGCTGTGTAGTGTTGCCTCTGACTCTCTGCTGGTTTGTAGAGCCTTTTTGGACCTCTGATCCAGTGAGAGTGATATTGGGGTGGAAGTTAGAAATAATGATGTCTGGGACTTGTTAACTGCCTAGCACTTTCTTGTCTGCTTATGGCCAGGAAATCCGAATGCAGCAGCAACTTTCTAAACTCTTGTGAGGAGCCATGTAAAGTGTGCTGAATGCTTGGGAATTATACTGAAGTGTGTGTATTTGTGTTTTCATGAAAAAATCATGACTCTTCATACTCATTCTTGCAGGCATGGTGTAACTAGGCCTCAGGTTTGAAATGCCCTGATTCTGTGACGCCATTACTTGATTTTGCTTCACGTTAGAGTTAAATCAGCCTATCTGCCATGTATCTGTAAAGTATCTGTAAAGTATCCATACAGACAAAGTGTGTGGTTTTTGCCTGTGAATTCTTTGTATGAGATCTCCAGAACTCCTGACTACTGTGTGAGTACAGAGGTCTCATTCATCTCTCAAAAGAAAAGATTCGCTTTTGTAGAGTTAAAGCCTTGCGTTTCACCTTGACATACCTGCACTTCTGCTACACAGCCATGAATTGTTTGGGATGGAACCTGTGAGTCAAGTGCTGGGAAGAAAGCAAGGATTGAAAGTGCAGTGTGTGGGTTTGGTGACTATTACTGATGAACTGAATTGGTCTGGGATCTGTTATTTGTAGCCTGTGGCCATGTCTGCTTTTATGTGTGTTGCATGAGGTGCCCCAAGGGGCTTTTGCCGGATGTGAAGAGTAGCAATACTTCTGGCTGCAGCTACAAGGAAGGGCCCTGAACACTGTGGAGTTGTGGTTTGCCTTGACAATGCTATGAATAGTTTTCAGTTTAGGAGTGTCTATCTTGCCCACACATTTCAATGGGCAGAAATGTGAGGGAACGAGGCCAGAAGCCAGCACTGCTCATGGGAATTATGCTGCGGTGCACAGGGGAGTGTGAGGGACAATATGCAGCTGCTGCTGTAGTGTTGGGATTAGCTTCAGGAGTCACATTCACACTGCCTGAAGCATCCAGTCATTCAGTCCAATAATGGATTTATGTGTTTGTGCTTCATAACAGCTTGTCATGCAGCCCAGTGGTGAGTGACAGTGTATCAGAGAGTGCTGCTGCATACCATCCAGCATTCACAGTTCTGGGGAGAAGGTGGATGTGCAGTGATAAAGAAGTGTTCAAAGGGAAGAGGGGACCATGAGGCATATTCCTGTAGCACAGCCATGTGCTTAAGGAAAAGAAAGCAGCTAATCATATGGCTAAGAAATCCGTTTGAATTTTTATTTTAAGTGTAGTTTAAATACCTATAAGGATTCAGGCAGGATCCTGAATGGAAATCTTGAGAAGTACCTCACTGATTCTTTGTTGATTAGAACTGGGCTCTACTCCAGAGCTAATCAAGATAATGTTATGAAGCAAGATAGGAACTTAAAAAAAAATAAAGAGGGCATCTGCTTGCAATTCATTTAGTTTAACATTGTCTTCTAAGGAACTGGGTTTTGGTGGGTTTGTGTGGTGGGGTTTTTTTGGTTGGTTGGGTTTTTTTGGTTATTGTTTGGTTGGTTTGTTTAGATTTTTGAAATAAAAAATACTTTATTCCTAAGGACTTGTGTTTTCTGTTCTTTCAGGATAGCAGTGGCTCACAGGACAATGTTCCAGAGAGGAGAAGTGCATAACAAACCCACTGGCTTCTGGGGAATGATAAAAAGTGTTACAACATCTGTTTCAGGAAGTGAAAGTATCCTTCATCTGCATGCTAACACCTGCCTCAGGAGGTGGCTTCAGCTTTCTTGTTTTGAATGGAAGAGCATTAGTTGGGCCAGCTACAAAGCATTTGTGAATCAGTATGTTTCAGCAATCTGAGCAAAAGACTTTATGCTTCCTGGGAAGTTTGTTCTCCAGCACTGTGCTGTCTGACCTTCTACCCAGGGCTACGACACATATTTTTACTGTGCCACAGCATGCTGCTGCTTTCCCCTATAAATCTGCAGTTGCTTCAGCATGGTTGAAGTGTACAGCAGATTGCAGGACAGATGCACACACTTAACAGTGTCACATTGCAGATGTCTACCCCATCACATCACTGATGTGGGAGGCAGCTTTCTGTTCTGAGGTATCCAGTGCTTATAGGACTGACCTGCATGTGTTTTTTTTCTCTTGTCACTTGAAATATGATCTTCAAGGGTGGAGAACCAAGTGATGAACTTCAGCTGAGGTGCTGAAACAATTTACCTAGCCTGTAGCTGACTTTCAGACTATGTTGGAATGCCATGAGAAAAAGAAGGACAGGAAGCAACTTGTTGACCAAATAAATTGTTCTCACTATATAGGCTGTGCCACTGGTGCTAGAGCAGTATGATCAAAAGGTGGATGGGTGATGTGGGTTAGGAACTTCCCCACCACTACCCCAACTATTGAAATGTACCAGACCAGCTCAGACAGCTTGGAAGTGAGAAGAAGCTATGTTTACAGGATGACAAAACTTACAGGTATATATAAAAATTATATTTACAACTATCTAGCTCTGCTCTGAGGACAGGCNGCAGTCTTCCAGAGCTGTGATGTGTTGCCCAGGCAGAGGAATAAAGAGCTTGTTGCATAACTTCCTAAACGCTCTGTACTGCCCACCTTAAAATGGAGTAGTGTGCAATATGCACATCCTTGAGATTTCTTTGGGTGCATTATTGACAGGGAGCATTATGATTGAATTCAAAAGGTGATCTGGATCAGAAAAGTGGTCAAACCATTGGATGTGGCCCTTGAGTGGGGAATGTTTTGGTTTTCATTAAGAATATGTTCCTTGACTATGCTGGTTTGCCAGATCTGTCCCTTATCCAGCAAGAAGTGGATGCCCTAGAAGAGCTGAGTCGGCAGCTTTTTCTGGAAACTGCTGACCTGCATGCAACAAAGGTACATAGCAAAGGGACTGGCCCAGCTGGGTGTTGAGAGGCCAGAGTAATTTGTAATAAATTTTATCATGCAAGAAATTGAAGAAATGTTAAACAGGCAAAAGCTGAGATGTTGTAATGCAGTGGAATGAGGATCTTTATTCAACTTGTGGTCCAGTTTCTTCCCAGTTCAGATGCATGCTGGAGTATGCTCCATGTCTCTAAAGCCATTCACAAACTTCTGAATTACAGCTTGTGAGTTAAGAAACATTTGAATTAAGGGATGTAGAAGGATAAGCCTGTGTTTGCTGCTGTTAGTGCTCCATTAAAATTCTGTGTTGTGGATGATTGTGGAAATGATACATTTTCTTTTATTTGGTGTTCTGTTCCCCCTCCCTTGCTTTTGTCTTTCTAGGAGAGAATAGAGTACTCCAAAACTTTCCAGGGAAAGTACTTTAATTTTTTGGGTTATTTTTTCTCCATTTATTGTGTCTGGAAAATCTTCATGGTATGTAATATGTTTTAATGCATTTTATGTACACACGTGCAAATGTCACACCCTGTTATTATGTTATACACCCAGTTCACACAATCATAGAATGGTAAGGTTGGAAGGGACCTCAAAGATCATCTAGTTCCAGCCCCCTGCCATAGGCAGGGACACCTCCCACTAGGACAGGTCACTCAAGGCCTCATCCAACCTGGCCTTGAACACCTCTAGGGAGGTTGTGGAGCACAGAATCACTCAACGTGATCGAAGATCACGTTGAGTGATTCTGTGCTCCACAACCTCCCTGGGCAACCTGTGCCAGTGTCTCACCACCCTCACTGGAAAGAACTCAAAATAATGCTCCAGTTGCCTTAAAATCCTGCTTGTGGACATTCTGAAAGAAACTTGACCTTTCATTGAATGAAAGCTCTGGAGTAATTTTTTTTTTTTTTTTTGTATAGAGCATTAGACAAGCAATTCTTAACTGTGTGTGCTTTTTACCTTCTTACACAATCTGACCACTCCATGTCCCCTTCCTTGCTGTGATACAGAGTAAGAGTCACAGGTGTCTCACATCTAATAGTGAGGCATGTTTTTGTTTTCTGATTTGAATGCAAATCCAGTTCTCTCTTGCAGGCAACCATCAATATTGTCTTTGACCGTGTGGGGAAGACTGATCCAGTCACAAGAGGAATTGAGATCACTGTAAATTATCTGGGAATCCAGTTTGATGTGAGACTTCTAATTCTTAACAGCCTTTTCAGCAATTCCTGTCTTATCTAAATAAGATCATACTGTTGATAGGGAGGGAGTGGTAGAGCCCTCTTTGTGAGTGTCTTTGACTTCTGACCTGCTGAGGAAGAAGGGAAAATACACTCTGAACTTTGCTTTCACACTTAATTTAGGTTGGGATGGTGTTGTGGTCTTGCCAGAGGTGTAGTGATTTTGCTTGTTCATTTTAAGCAAATAGAAATGTATTAATCAACTTACAGAGCTTAATACTTCTAACTACAAAGTAATTGTTCCCCCATGAACATAGGTTTTCTGTCATTTACACTTTTTAAATATATCCCTATTAATACAGGCTTCTTTGTGATTGGTGTAAGCTAAATCCACTGTTCTCATGTGTTTGGAGCAAACAGTTGCTGATGTATTTGAGAAGATGTCTGTGATGTAAACCTGTCCACAACGGTTATCTGTACAATTAGGAGATACAAAGATCCTGAAGATAGCTTCTCTGTCCAGGAGATCACTTAAAGTGTATACTAATTAGTAACATATTCTGCAGTAGCTATGCTGATTGGTATCCTTGCCCTCATCTTCCTACAACAGACAAGGCCACATATGCAGAGATGTGGTACTAAGAGGCATATTTTAGCACCAGACTTGGTAGTTAGATGGTGTTAAAGGTCTTTTCCAACCAAAACAATTATCTCTGTTTTTCTTTTGATACAGGTGAAATTCTGGTCTCAGCACATTTCCTTTATTCTTGTTGGAATAATCATTGTTACCTCTATCAGAGGATTGTTAATCACGCTTACAAAGGTGAGAGCCAGAACTCTGACATGATTCTGGGTCAGGAAAGCTGTTATCAAATCTTTAATTTTAGGTGAGGCAAATACTGTATAAACCTTCAATATACATTTATATTTGAAATACCTGACTCTAAGTACTTACAGAGGGAGGAAGGGAATTAAAATACCTTCTACAATTACCTTTTCTCCCCTCAATCTCTACTGCTGCTACTGTTGGGAAGAGATGTAGCTGTTGAATGTGATGGTACATGTAAGGAAGGGTTCCAAATGGTGCCGTAGCCAGGACCTACTAGTAAATTGATGAGATGTGATTAAAGAAATTTAGATTGCTTTATTTGGGCTGCTGGTAGAACTGGACAGACAGTAACTCAATTAGACATGAGACTCACTGTTCTGACCTTGCTTTTGGTACCTAACCTAAAACTTCAGTGTATGTTGTTATATGACTTTTACCTCATGGTACCACTGGCTTAGGGAAATTCATGTTTAAGACTGAAACTGCAGCTTTCTGAAAGCACTGTGCAAGCACTTCTTCAGAAAGTATGCTTTTAATTTTTGTTGTTAATGTACTGAATGGTACATCCCTTTCATGCTGTCCTAAGGCACATCTCACTTACCTGATTTTTTTTTTTTCTTTTCCCCCTAGTTTTTCTATGCCATTTCCAGTAGCAAATCCTCCAATGTTATTGTTCTGCTTTTAGCACAGATAATGGTGAGTATGTAGGACCATGGGCATGCCTGTATATAGAATCATAGAATGGTAAGGTTGGAAGGGACCTCAAGGATCATGTAGCTCCAACCCTCTGCCATAGGCAGGGACAGGCCTTGAACATCTCCAGGGAGGCCCACTAGCACAGGCCTTGAACATCTCCAGGGAGGTTGTGGAGCACAGAATCACCCAACGTGATCTTTGATCACGTTGGGTGATGCTGTGCTCCACAACCTCCCTGGGCAACCTGTGCCAGTGTCTCACCACCCTCATTCCACAACTTCCTTGGGCAACCTGTACCAGTGTCTCACCACCCTCACTGTAAAGAACTTCCTCCTAATATCCAGTCTAAATCTCCCCTTTGCCAGTTCAAACCCATTGCCCCTCATCCTATCAATACAAGACCTTGTCAATTGTCAATAGTCAATAGGAAGGCCTCCCCAGCCTTCCTGTAGCCCCCTTCAGATACTGGAAGGCTACTCTAAGGTCTCCTGGAAGCCTTCTCGTCTCCAGGCTGCAGAGCCCCAACTCTCTCAGCCTGTCCTCAGAGCAGAGCTGCTGTAGCCCTCTGAGAATCTTTGTGGCCTCCTCTGGACCTGCTCCAACAGTTCCATGTCCTTCCTGTGCTGGGGTCTCCAGAACTGCACACAGGACTCCATATATTTATGCATATATCTACGCATGCCTATTTGTGGATGTGTACATATATATACACATAGTGAAATCTTTGTATGCTGATCCATGTTAGCCACACAACCAGCTGTGAAACAACTCTCACTTTCCCTTCTGTAATTTGCAGGGTATGTACTTTGTGTCATCAGTGCTCCTCATCCGCATGAGTATGCCTCCGGAGTATCGCATTATCATTACTGAAGTGCTGGGAGAGCTCCAGTTCAACTTCTATCATCGCTGGTTTGATGTGATATTCCTTGTCAGCGCACTGTCCAGTATCCTCTTTCTCTATTTAGCACACAAACAAGCCCCAGAAAAGCATATGGCCCTCTGAGTAAGGACTGCAGTCACACGCTGCTCTCTATCCTTTCAACTGCTGAACCCCTGTGGACGACAAAACTTGAAGAGAGCCAGGACTGTTTGGTGTGTTCCAGCAGTGTAGCTGGCTCTTTGAACTTCTGCAAGTGTCATCATCAAGCTCTGTGGCTCATTTTGTTGTGGTCCAAGCCACAGCTTGAAGGAAAAAGGGATGCATGCATTGAATGTGAGGTAGTTGATTGACAAGGAATAAGAGCGCTGCTTGGTACGCCGATATCTAGGGACGTTGGAACTTGCATAGTAGGCTGTCTGAGGTAAGACCTCCTACTGTTAGAAGGACATCTTCACAGAAGGCACCAAGGAAATGACATTTTTCTTTTGAAAAGCAACTCATTATTGGAATTCAGAGAATGGCAATTCTGGAGTTAAGCGTTTTGAGTCTGGAATTAAATAAGCTTTTGTAATATCTCAGTGCAAGCATCATGTTTGTTTTTTGTCAGCCCTGAAGATTTGGCTGGAAGTGGTCTAGAATGTGGCTGGTACTTGCTGCCTGGCAGAAGTATGGCATAGAGAATTTTATTCCATTTCTGTATGGAGTGTGTATCACTAGAATCTACTGTTCTTAGGAGTTGGAGATTAGCTTTCTGTGCTGAGTTTCAACTTTGTTTTCTCTCCTTGCATAAACAGAACTAAGGTTTTGGACTTCATGCTAAGAGTTCAGTCTCAAGTCAAAGAGCACAATTATTGTTTACCTTATAGGTGACAAATCATAGAATCATAGANGTGTTCATTGGTGTAAATTTGGTATACACCACAACTGTGGTGCTCCTCTCCACTGTGTATTCTACAATGGCCCCTTTCCCCTTCTTGATTTTAATTCAAGGCTTAAAAGTAAATTTTATTCATATGACTTAAACTTGTAGCTTCCCATAGCCACACACTGCCCAGGTGGGCAAGAAAGGCAATGGCATCCTGGCTTATATTAGAAACACTGTGGCCATCAGTTCTTGCTCTTTGTTTGAAAACTGTTCCAGAATCATAAATGAGAAGAGTAAGACCTTATGGGGGAGAGACAAGTCACACTAAACAGTTTATTTCCATGTTGTCTTCAGTGTACAGCAAGGGGGCAGAGTATACAGCAGCAGTGTTACAGAGCCATTTACATTGCATTCAAGACAATGTGGTGTTAGACTTGGGAGTTAGACAAACTTGCCTGACTTGGTCATGTGCACTGTTCTAACTGCATAATCCATAACTGCATGCAGAGGAGAGATAGTAGTGCTTAAATATCTGGAGTTACACATTATGAAGTTAATGTTTGAAAGAAATTCCTGCAAGGTTAGCAGGAGTAAGGAGCATCATGCACAGAGTACATTGGCTTATGCCATTTCAGAGCTGTTTTACTACTGGAAGTATAGCATAAAGAAGGTGCAACAGAGCCTGAGTTGATGGACTTGGATTAGAGAGAGAACTGCCTCTCCTGGGAGATGAGCAGAAATCAGCTGCACTTTATTAAGAGCTTATCCTTAAAAGGCAAAGATGCTTAGAAATCTATAAAAGGTTTCTGCCTGCTGCTGCAGTATACTTAGTTATATACATTTAGTTAGTTAAGCTCTTACAGAAGTGACTAATTGCCTGCTTTACGAGGCAGAAAGCCAAGGAAGCACAATTGCACTTTCATTAAATGAATGCAAGTTGCACTGAAGTGATTATTTCAGGCAGCTGAAATCAGCAAGAGGTTGCAGTCCTTACATGTATGGCACTATTAGGAATAGTCAAGTTCTGGGAGGTGTAGTAGCAAAGAATGATTGAAGAATGAGGACTTGTAAGGTTTCTGGTTTTGTTCTTGGCAGTTTGTCTTCTCACAGCCTGGTGTCATCGTTGTCACTGTCTGCTTTTGTAGAGGCAGCAGATCGTGAAGAGGAAGATGAGCTTGCCTGCAGGAGAGAAACAAACACATTCTGATCATTTTTAGTTTGCAGTCTTAAGGAGGACTCCTACATTCCTCAGCACTAATCATGTGCTTGTTTGGGTGATGGCCAACAAAAGTGATTTATTTTTGTTGTCAAAGTGCTTTTTAGTTAAGTACACTTAGGGAGGAATTCGTTCAGTGGTGGTTTCCTATTGTTTAATTCCCACGTCTGCTGAATTTGCACATGAGTGGTGCTAGCTTCAGATCTGCAAAGTGCAGCTTGGTGACAAAGAAACGTTGGAAAAAGCTTGCAGTTGGCCCTTGTAGCTTACCCTTAATAAGTCTGCAGATGACACCAGACTGGGTGGCTGTACTGATTTGCTAGAGGGTAGGGAAGCTTTACAGTGGGACCTGGACAAGTGAAACCAATGGGCCAAGGCTGATTGTATGAAGTTCCACAAGGTTGAGTGCAAGGTTCTGCACAGTAACCCCATGGCAAGCTACAGACCTGGAGATGTGTGGTTGGAAAGCTGCAACTTGGAGAGGGACCTGAGGGTATTGGTTGGCAGTTGACTGAACATGAGTCAGCAGTGTGCCCAGGTGGCCAAGAAAGCCAATGGCATCCTGGCTTAAATTAGAAACACTGTGGGCAGCAGGAATAGGCAGGACATCATAGAATCATAGAATGGTAAGATTGGAAGGGACCCGAAGGATCATCTAGTTCCAACCCCCTGCCACAGGCAGGGACACCTCCCACCACGACAGGTCACTCAAGGCCTCATCCAACCTGGCCTTGAACACCTCCAGGGAGGTTGTGGAACACAGAATCACCCAATGTGATCACCTGTTGGGTGATTCTGTGCTCCACAACCTCCCTGGGCAACCTGTGCCAGTGTCTCACCACCCTCACTGCAAACAACTTCCTCCCAACATCCAGTCTAAATCTCCCCTCTGCCAGTTCAAACCCATTGCCCCTTGTCCTGTCATGACAATACCTTGTCAATAGTCCCTCCCCAGCCTTCCTGTAGCCCCTTTCAGATCCTGGAAGGCTACTCTAAGGTCTCCTGGAAGCCTTCTCTTCTCCAGGCTGCAGAGCCCCAACTCTCTCAGCCTGTCCTCATAGCAGAGCTGCTGCAGCCTCTGATCGTCACCCTGTACTCAGCACTGGTGAGGCCACACCTTGAGTATTGTGTTCAGGTGTGGGCCCCTCACTGTAGGAAGGACACTGAGATGCTGGAGTGTGTCCAAAGAAGGTCAGCAAGGTACATGACCTGGAGCATATGACCTACGAGGAGTGTCTGAGGGAGCTGGGGTTGTTCAGCCTGGAAAAGAGAAGGCTAAGGGGACAAGCAATGGGAGTAGAGAAAATGATTACAAGCTGAACCCAGGGAGGTTTAGGCTGGGTATTAGAAAATGTTTCTTCACTGAAAGGGTCATCAAACATTGGAGTGGTCTGCCTGGGCACTGGTGATGTCACCATCCCTAGGGTTGTTTAAGCAGCATGTGGACATGGCACTCAGGGGCATGATTTAGTGCTGACCCTTCAGTACTGGGTCAAAGGTTGAACTGGATGATCTTTGAGGTCTCTTCCAACTAGATACATTCTGTGATTCTGTGATTTGCAGACAAGGCTGATGAATAGGAGAGACAGTATTGGTCTCATTCTTCATTGCACGATCAGAAACAAAACAATTATTTAAGGCTAACCACACAGAGGGTTCGAAATTACTATTTCCAGAGGAAATACTTTCTTGCTTTTATGACCTTTCTCATGCTTCAGATTCTTTCCACTGGCATGAAGTGAATAAAATAATTTGAAATCATAACATTTTCTAGCAAATGTAACCTATCAGTTGTTCTTCCTCTGCAAAATAATCTGTCTTTTAAAAAATATTTCACCTTGTTTTCCCCAAAAGTGGTTTATGCTTTTTGGTGTATTTAATCATAGAATCATAAAATGGTAAGTTTGGAAGGGACCTCAAAGATCATCCAGTTCCAACCCCCTGCCATAGGCAGGGACACCTCCCACTAGCACAGCTCACTCAAGGNAGCCTTTCTGGAGCCCCCTTCAGATACTGGAAGGCCACTCCAAGGTCTCCTGGAAGCCTTCTCCTCTCCAGGTTGCAGAGCCTTAACTCTCTCAGTCTGTCCTCAGAGCAGAGCTGCTGCAGCCCTCTGAGCCCTCCTCTAGGCTGGCTCCAACACTTCCATGTCCTTCCTGTTCTGGGGGCTCCAGAACTGCACTCAGGACTCCAGATGGGGTCTGAGGAGAGCAGAGCAAAGGGGCAGAATCCCCTCCCTTGCCCTGCTGCCCACACTGCTCTTGCTGCAGCCCAGCACACAGTTGCTGTCTGGGCTGCACTCACACTGCAGCCTCATGTTGAGCTTTTCATCACCCCAGACCCCAGGGCCTCTTCCTCAGGGCTGCTCTCCAGCCATTCCCCACCCAGCCTAGAGGTGTGCTTGGGATTATATTTAAGCACTTCTTTTTACCCCTGCACTTGTATTGTCTTTTTCCCATCTTTGAGGATTACCATGCTTGTATTTATCTTGTTCCACAAAGTCTCTTGTATGTGCATCCTTTTTATGATGTAATCTTGCATTAAAGCTACTCACCCGTGTTCTGTGTCAGAAAAGCAAGAATTGTTTATGATGATCAGATCACAGCTTCCCTTTTAGTAACCTAGACTGACTTGTAAAAGTGCAGGTTCATGTTAAAAATCGTATCTCAAGAATACATGGTAGCTGAAAAATGTTCATTTCCTATCCCCTAGATGATCCCTCAATGTGTACTTAGTTCAGCATTACTCACCCTTTTCCTTGGTTCAGGTGACTTTCTTGCTGTCTCTGACTGGTGGTTTTCCGTGTAAGCAGGAGGCTCAGAGTTGTCGTGGACTGGATCTGCCAGAGAGGCTGTGATGGGAATGTTCTGGCTCTGGAAGTAGGTGTAAGCATCTTTGCTGCACACCAGTAGCGTCAGTCTGTCACCACTGCCTTGGATTCTTGCCACCACTTTGTCATAGGATTCATTGATCACATTCACCCCGTTCACTTCCACCAAAAAGTCATCATTTTCCACACCTGCTGTGTCAGCTGGCCCCTGCTTTTGGACCTGCAAATGCAAGTTCAAAGTGTGATGCTGGTATATAAACTTAAAAAGATGCATTAACAACTCATGGTTAGCCAGACTGCTGCGTTACTGCTTTCCTTACAGGGCAGCAAGGTAAGCCTGGGGGAGGGGAGGTTGTGGCTGCTCCCTCCCTGGAGGTATTCAAAGCCAGGTTGGATGAGGCCGTGAGTGACCTGTGCTAATGGGAGGTGTCCCTGCCTATGGCAGGGGGTTGGAACTAGATGATCCTTGAGGTCCCTTCCAGCCTTACCATTCTATGATTCTATGAAGGGGAGATTTGTGCGGCAGAAATGAGTTGAGAGCGGCAGTAGGGGCAGACAAGAAACATGGAACCCTTCAGGCTGAGACTTGAGATGCATCTTAGAATGATAGAATCATAGAATAGTAAGGTTGGAAGGTACCTCAAGGATCATCTAGTTCCAACCTCCTGCCATAGGCAGGGACACCTCCCACTAGGACAGGTCACTCAAGGCATCCTCCAACCTGGCCTTGAACACCTCCAGGGAGGGAGCAGCCACAACCTCCCTGGGCAACCTGTGCCAGTGTCTCACCACCCTCACTGCAAACAACTTCCTCCTAACATCCAGTTTCAATCTCCCCTCTGCCAGTTCAAACCCATTGCCCCTTGTCCTGTCATTGCAAGACCTTGTCAATAGTCCCTCCCCAGCCTTCCTGTAGCCCCCTTCAGATACTGGAAGGCTACTCTAAGGTCTCCTGGAAGCCTTCTCTTCTCCAGGCTGCAGAGCCCCAACTCTCTCAGCCTGTCCTCACAGCAGAGCTGCTGCAGCCCTCTCAGCATCTTGGTGGCCTCCTCTGGACCCGCTCCAACACTTCCATGTCCTTCCTGTGCTGGGGGCTCCAGAACTGCACACAGGACTGCAGGTGGGGTCTGAGGAGAGCAGAGCAAAGGGGCAGAATCCCCTCCCTTGCCCTGCTGCCCACACTGCTCTTGCTGCAGCCCAGCACACGGTTGCTGTCTGGGCTGCACTCACACTGCAGGCTCATCTTGAGCTTTTCATCACCCCAGACCCCCAGGTCCTTTTCCTCAGGGCTGCTCTCAGCCATTCCCCACCCAGCCTGGAGTTGTGCTTGGGATTGTGCCTACCCAGGTGCAGGACCTTACACTTGGCCTTGTTGAATGTCATGATGTTGGCTCTGGCCCACCTTTCCAGCCTGTCCAGGTCCCTCTGGATGGATCCCTGCCCTCTAGCAAATCAACTGTGCCACACAGCTTGGTGCCATCTGCACACTTGCTGAGGGTGCACTGATTCCTCTGTCCACGTCACTGACAAAGATGTTAAACAGCACTGGTCCCAGCACAGCATTTTGACTCTCATTACAGAAATGTAGCTTGGTGGAATTATGAAGATGGGTGGGGAAAATAAATCTCTTATTATTTGTAGGTCCCTGTCCAGTAACTTTAAAGGTAACTTTAGTACACTTCACAGATTCCTTAGTGACGAGTTCCTCTTAAGAAAGCTAAAGGCAGAGACATAATTGGAGACAGGAGAGGTTTGGCTTTTGCCAGCTGTGGAAATTAAGAAAAGGAGTGAGGCAAAGGAGTCTCTCACATTTTGGGTGTTCTACAGTAAAAAACTTTGATTTTAAACTTGAATTTTAGCATGCTAGCCTCAGAGATAAAAGTAAAAATTATGCAAAAGCTGGATTCCTCTTCCTTCTAGATGTCTTAACAGAATGAGAAATGTTTTTTGATGCTTAATTTGTTTTATCTTGGCCCTACAGTGTCAACTTGACTTTAACAATTACAGCTCTTATCTGAGAGGACTGAGGAGAGACTTTTCTGGCCTTTCTTTGCATGTGTTTGCAGGGTGGAAGGGAGGAGACAATCCAATAGACTACCTGAGCTTTTGCTTGTTCATCAGTCTACATTAGTACCTCATTGATGAACAGTCCAGGCTTGTTCTTGACCATGTTTAAACGGAAGCCAAATCCACCAGGCCCTTTCACCATCTTGCAGATTCTTGGCTTGTGCTTCACTTTCTGCTCACTGTGCAACTCTGCTCTTTCCTCCGTTTTAGCTGGAGCTGGATCTTGTGCTTTGTAGTAGTATGAGAAGGGGGAAATGTGAGCCTGAAAATTGACAAGGAAAACTCAGTTAACTTAAGTGTTCTGTTGAGAAATCTGTTAGGTTTCATGCTCAACATGTTTGATTGATCAAACATCGATGACTCAGGCTTGAGCTGCAGTGAAGACCTCTTTGCTATAAATTTCTAGCTGAGTGGAAAACCACAGTGTCGATCTGGGTGAAAAGGGAATTTTGTTACTCATTAATGAGTGGTTTTACAGCTACCTAGCTCTGAATTTGCTGTCTTGGATTCCTAACCTTTCTTGTGGTGTGTTTAAATTGAGAATTGTTCCAGCAGCGCCTGTAGACATCTCAAAGAGGCCAAACATTTTAGGTGTTTAGTGATTTGCTGCACGAGGGCAAGGAGAGTTGCCAAAACATGGGTGCATCTTAGACATTTCCTGCAGACTGAAGAAGTGTCTGTCAGCAGACTGTTTCTGACACTGCTGCATAGGGTTCTGTGATAAGTTGTCAAAGCTTAGCAGTAGTTTGAGTTTTCTTACCAGTTTATAGATGGCGTCAGTCTCGTTATCCACCACCAGCAGTGTGGTTTTTACCTCAGACTGCTTGATTTTCCCCACTACGCTTTCGTGATCCAGACCATCTACTTGCTCGCCATTGACAGCCACTAAGATATCATTGTCTTTGAGACCCGCCTTGGCTGCTGGACTCCCAGAATCAACATCCTTGATGACATGATCTAAGATCAAAAGGGGGAAAAAAAATGATGTGAAGGCATGGCATATGCTTTGTAAGTTCAAAGACATGTGTGCAGCCCAGATAGCAACTGAGTGCTGGGTTGCAGCAAGAGCAGTGTGGGCAGCAGGGCAAGGGAGGGGATTCTGCCCCTTTGCTCTGCTCTCCTCAGACNAAAGGCTACATGTCAGAGTTGCACTTCAGACTGAGAACTTTTCCTCGATGTAGCTCTGTTTGTAACTCATCCATAGAGAGCTTCTAGGTGACCACTGAGAAGCTGAAGAAATTGAGATCTGCAAACCTCACTCGGGAAGAAGCTACATAGCAATTGCCATGGTGTGTGTTAACTTGGTGCTTACCACCTGTATTTTGTTCCATCCGCAGGTAAAAGCCATAACCATTTTTGCCTTTCTGGATGTCAATGAGCCGTGGTTTGAGGGGGAGCAGTTGCAGGTTGGCACTCTCTTTGCTCAGTACCATCTTCTGGCTTTTGTAGTAGCGGTCTGTTTCTTCGTTTGAGAGGAGAAACACAACGTGATTTTCAGACTTCTTTACCTGTGGTAGCACACAGACAGCCTCAGATGGTCACACATTTACAGTGATAGCACATTCACAGTCTCAGATATCACCCCTTCAACATGCAGGAATTGGAGATGCTCTGGTAACCTGTTATACTGCTGTACTGATACATAGTGATACTTGGTGATCTTAAAGGTCTTTTCCAGCTGATATGATTGTATGATCAATAGTGGGGTGTGGGGTGTGGTTGATAAATGAGTCACAAAGCATGGAGTACACTGCTATACAGAGTCTAGACAGAGGAATCAGTGCAGCCTCAGCAAGTTTGCAGATGGCACCAAGCTGTGTGGCACAGTCG
>WBNM01007114.1:0-36021 GCA_013399055.1 Ramphastos sulfuratus
ACCCTTAAACCAGCACAGTACCCAAATGAGATTTACCCAGGTGAGATAGATCCTGAAGTGCCACTGAAAGAAGAGATGAATTGACGATACTTTACTCACCCCAAAACTGAAGAAGCTTGCTTGGAGGGAGCTTTGTTTTCTACTACACTACTCCAAGCATCACTAGAGTGCTGAGACTTAAGGACGCAGTTGTGTCCTCATTTTGCTTTTGCAGGGTGACCTTAGTTTCCTAGCTCCTTAGAAGCCAATCTGTTTGCATGAGGTCAGCCTATGCCCTAGAAAAGAGGCATGATTCACTCACAGGCCAATAAGGTCTTTTGTTTCTATTATTACACGATGGATGCTGAAGGCACACATGAAGGCTGTGTGGGCATTCAATGAGACTTGGACAGACTGAGAGCTGGGCAAAGAGGAATCTAATGAGCTTCAACAAGGATAAGTGTGGAGTCCTGCACCTAGGAAGGAATAATAAACTGTGCTAGTACAGGCTGGGAGGTGATCTGCTGGAAAGCAGCCCTGTGGAGAAGGACCTGGGAGTCCTGGTGAATAAGCTATCCCTGGGACAGCAATGCGCCCTTGTTGGCGCAATGGGATCCCGGAGTGCATTAAGAGTGTGTCCAGCAGATCGAGGGAGGTTCTCCTCCCCCTCTACTCTGTCCTGGTGAGACCTCATCTGGAATATTGTGTTCAGTTCTGGGCTCCCCAGTTCAGGGGGCACAGGGATCTACTTGAGATTGAGTCCAGTGGAGGGCTACAAGGATGATGAAGGAACTGGAGCACTGCCCTATGAGGAGATGCTAAGGGACCTGGGGTTTTTTGGTCTGGTGAAGAGAAGACTGAGAGGGGATCTAATCAATGTTTATAAATATGAGAGCTGGGTGTCAAGAGGGAAGGGACAAACTCTTCTCAGCTGTGCCCTGTGATAGGACAAGGGGTAATGGGTATGAACTACAGCACAAGAAGTTCCACCTCAACACGAGGAAGAACTTCTTTACTGTAAGGGTCATGAAGCACTGGAACAGGCTCCCCAGAGAGGTTGTGGATTCTCCTTCTCTGGAAGCTTTCAAGCCCTGTCTGGATGCCTTCCTGTGTGACCTGCATTAGATTCTATGGTCCTGCTCTGGCAGGGAGGTTGGACTCAAAAATCTCCAGAGGTCCCTTCCAACCCCTAACATCCCGAACCACAGGATTACAAAAGCAGCATTGAGGCAATTNTTCTTGTCGTGGGTTTAAAGAGCCGACAGAGTGAAGCTCTCAAACGAATTGGAGAAACAAAACAGAATTGTATTTGGAGAGAGTGTTACAGATAGAAATTACAAAGCAAATACAGAATCCATAAGCGAACCCCCTGAATTTTCCCCCAGCCCAAAACTAAATCTATCATCCCCAGTGCTCCAATCCACGCCTCTGCCATCCAAGAGGCCTAAGCACAGCCTCTGGAGGCCCCAACCAGGCCTGTCCTTACATGTTTATCCTGATAACGCAGCTCCTGCCCGACACAAGGCTGGAGGGGGAGGAAAGGAGAACAAGCTGGCCTTGCCGTGAGCTTATGAAGAGATAGCAGAATTATGGGATTGAATAACAAATCTTCAAGTCCCTAGAGGACTATTTTAACCCTATAGTCCCCAACCTGGGACAGTTCTCCACCTTAAGTAACAATTTTCCATTTGTCATTGTAGCAGGACCTCTGCAGAAGCTGACAACTCAACTGGATTTTTCCAATATCTTATTAAAGAAAGAAACCAAGTTTGTCTAGCATGAACTACTGCTGACAAATGCAATTTGCATGTTATCCTCTTTTACAGCAACTTTAGTCTCATTAATAATTTTTTCTCAACAAAAATAAATTCTAAAGTCCTGTGGAGTCAGACCGAAAGACTATCCAGAATTCCCTTCCTAAATATAGCAGCATGTATTGGTATAATTAAAACCTTGCAGGCTACAGGATCAGTGTTATCTGTTTTCTTCATGCCTGCAGCACATTCTGCCTACCCTCACTAGACCATGAAAGCACTGCTGGTAGATGAGCAGTAGTTTTAAAAGTCAATAAATTCCTCCATCAGGCCTTTCCAGTAGACTAATGAGAAATGAGTAAGTTTTATATTGCCTAAAATAGAACTGGATAACTGATTTGCATTTACTCTGGATTGTATTAGCAATCCCTGTTGTACCAGTGTGGCAGCTCCCTACAGGTCCCTGTGGAGTAAGAATGTCATTTTTGCAGTCTGTGATGCTGATGTCCAACTATGTTTCTAACTCCTCTTCTCCACACTCATTTCAGACATAATGTAATCTGAGATACTTTCAATTATTATGTCCTCAGTCTTACAGTCCACAGTAATCTGGGAGGCTTGTCCTTTCTCATTATACTGCAGCTACCTTTGAAAGAACAACACTGCTATTTTCTCTTTTTTAAAACACATTTTTCCTTCCAGAACCTCTTTTCTGGTAGAATACTGGTGTTCACACATGGTCTATCATTTTGATTACTCTTTTCTGTTCACTTGGTTCTTTACAAGCAAAAGTGTTTGTAAGACTTGAAGTAATTATCCCACTCTTTCATTTAAAGAGTCAAGAAGGAAAAAAAAAAAGTGATTTAGAAATCATGGCATACAAAGAAAAAAATTGACAAAATTAGATTTGTTTGCTTCAGGATAAAGAAGACTAAGGAGACTTTCAGGGAAGAAGTCTGGTAATAACTTATGTAAAAGACTAGGTACCTTTGAGCTTTTTTTTTAATGCAAAGGGCTTGAAGCCAATAATCTCTTGAGATGTGTCAGTTTTGCATTTCTATGCAAAGACAGAAAATCATTACCAATGTCACTGACAGACATTTTGGGCTGGGGAATTAAACCATCTGTATGTCTGAGCAGTGCTGTGGTTGTTTTAATGCATTTATCTATATAGAAACTGTTTAATTTTTCTTGAGGACTAATTTGCAGGATACAGAGCATAGGACGGCCTATACCCAAAGCAGGGGCAGATCTTTACCCTGTTATATCTATTCATTCACAAATTACAGGTGCACATACATAGAATTGTGTCTTTTCATGTGCGCCTTCTATGAAGTCTTTGACTGATGTATGTTCTCAGATTATTCCTTTGAAGATGATAAGAGATTAGTTTTGCTGATGCTGGATGGAATATTAAAACATTATGCATATTACCCTTTTATTTGATGTTACAATTTCAGGTAAGGACATGACCTTCACAGGGTAAGGTATCACCTGCCCTTTACAGCATGAGCAAGCAAGTAGAGTGAGGGTCAAGCAATTACTTCCAGCTCTGCTCTTACACCAGAGTCCCATCTGTAAGTGAATAACCTGAGCAGTATGTTGAGTGTTGTGAGACTGCAAACTGTGAGGAAAGCACTGCAAGAGGAAGTGAAAGGACTAACTCTAAATGCTGTGTTGGTCGTCTTTATTGCTTCTTAAAGAGAAAGGTATACTTCTCTTAGACTTATGCAACATACTAGCATTAAGGCAAAAGACAATCCTGCTCTGAAAAGATGAACAGAAAGGGCTAACTTTGTTTTGCAGAAGACTGTGCTGTTCAGAATATGGTTTCTTTCTGTTGGGAACAATACCCTATTTAGGAAAAAAAAAAAAAGGCGTGAAACTGTGGCTCCAGTGAACAGGAGATGGACTGCCCCAGAGCCATGGGAGTCCCCACGCAGCAGGCTGCCCCACAGCTGTGGACATTGAGAGCTCCAGCTATCAAGGAAGAATGAGCCTGGAAGCCCTGAGAGCCACGGCTCCCAGCACTTCCCAGATCTCTGCCAAGGAACCAGGTCAGCAAGCTGTCAGGAAGCTGGGTAGGGTTCTCATTGAAACACCAGATTTTGATAAGTCAGCAAATGCTCAATTAAAAACATGTCAGAATTTTTCCAACCAGCTCTACTCACAATCTAAACAAATGAAGGGTGTGAGGAGGAAACACTGTCCTTACTTTACACTAGAGGGACCGAGGCAGAGATAGTAACTTATGCCAGGTGCTACAGAAAGTCCGCAGTCAGGAGGCAAACTTAGATTCCATGTCACCCCTTAATCACAAGCGTATCCTTCCACTACACTTAATTAATTTGCCATTGCAAAGACTTTAAGTATCACTTTCATTTTTATAAACAGGAAAACGAAATAATTGTACAACAACAGATAGGAAGCCTGTAGCTGAGCCAGGACGTGAACCCAGTGTTCCTAAAGGTGCTATGCCTACCTGTTTCTTTCATGGACAAGGTACACAGACAAGATTCAGTCAGTCTAGGATGGCCTTACTTGCCTAACCATACTAACTGCAGCAATTACTTCTGTACTACAGTCTCGCCATACTGAAGCCACACCATCTATTAAAAACGCTGTTCTGCTGCCAATAAAGCCCTCGTGTGTGGTTGTGAGTAGTACAAACCCAAAACTTCAGATAAGGAGAGGTAACTAATGCTTCCCTAAACATTCATATATACAGTTCAGCTGGCTCTTCTGGTTCTGCCAAATGCAAGCAGCTATAGCTATACCTAGGCACACTGCATATGCTTTTTTCCCAAGTCTCTTATAATCCTGGTTTTCTTAGATTTCTGTATGCAAATAGTAACCCATCAATCAGCTAGATTTCCACTTTGAACAGAACCCTAGCTGTAGGCGAGAACTGTAGCATCACTTGGTATTAAAGTCAGTTCAGTTTTATTAACAGGTTTAAATGTCCAATCATAGAATCACAGAACCATAGAATGCTAGTATCAGACAGCTTTTCTTTGTTGTCTTTGCCAATTTTAAATTTGGGGGGTTAAATTTCCTAAACTGCACTCTTTTAGGGAATATAACTGTGGAAAATATTTCATTTTGCTGGTGTTAGTATCCTCATAACCTTTTTCGTTTCTCCTACATTTGACCTTTAAACAGGAATTTGAAATTTAATAAGGTAGTGAGAAGCATTTAAGATATGAACTTATGTTGTTACTGTGAAAATTGGCTCAGATTTGGAAAAGTCACAGACTTTTGATAAATGTTTCCAAGTGCCTAACAGAGAACCCAGAGTTTACCAACTAAAATGCAGAAATTCTCTTCTCACTGAACAGGCTGCCCCTTCTAAGAGACAGCATGCTTTGTCCCCTCTGGGCTGTCCAAGGACCAGGCAGAGAACCACGGTATCTCATTTCTGCCATCCTCTCAGTGTTCTCCTTGCCAGCACCAAGGTGCCAAAAAGGAAGATGCCACTCAAGTTACATATGATGGGAATGAGAGTTTGACCAAAGAAGGGGAAAAATGCAAAGCTAGAACTACTGGTCAAGACTGAAGCTGTGGCTGAGAACTGCTGAGGGAAGACTGGACTGTGACCAAGTAGACAGGAAGTAAAAAATTAGAATTCCTTGAGCAAGGAGACTTTGACATACAGAAAAGTGGATAACAGGATTAGAAGCTCTCAAGGGAAATTGAGAGCAAACTAGGATTCACTAGGAAAAAAGAGACTGACATTGTGTGAGAAATGTGTATGGGATGCACAGGAGCCATGGGAGTAGAATTAGCTAGGTTTGCCTGGGAAGGAGATTGGGAAAAAACATGTAGAGACGGAGCAGAGCTGAGAACAAAGGATGCATTTTGGAAAGGAGACTGAATGTTTCATGAGTGAAAGAGAAATCTTGGAGGCAGATAAAAGATGACAGTCATCCAGCTTGATGCAAAGGACTATTCAGTAAAACACTCTCCTTCATGATCTGTAAAGAGTTGTGAGAATCACCATTTTTCTAGGGTCATCAAATCTGTTTTAGAACTGTTGGCAAAGCATGCTGCTTCTTTACTAGCCCAGCTTATTAAATGTTGACATATTATATTAGACCCGTAGCAGAGAATCTGGAAGTTATTTTTATGCATAAATCTTGGGAGAGTGAACATATCTCATGTAAAACATGAGGTCTGCAAGACTAACCTTAGGGCACAACACCTCAGTGTTTCCTTTTATCTGACCTTACACAAATACAAATGGAGCCTGCTAATATTCATAAACTTCCTGCCGAGACTGATGATGCTGTGGATCTTGCTTTGCACTGCTTAGCTCTCTATGTGACATGCACTACACAGAAAGCCCAAGCATACACTCATAGTCCAGGACTCATGCAATTCAGGTGCTTAAATCCTTATCTGGATCCAGACCTTTGGTCTCAATATCTGTGCCCCATTGCTCAACATAAATAGAGACAATACCAATAAATAATTTCCTAGAATATGGTTGAAGGTAAGACCATCTGTAAAGGTTTAAATTCTAAACCTCAAGGAGTCTGATTAGTATCTAAGCTATCTGACTTTGCTTAGTCTAATTAATAATTACAGTGAGTAACAGAATTGTGAAACACCATTTTGTAAGTAGAATTGTGAAACACCATTTTGTGAGTAGCACTGTGAGAAAATCCCTGAACATTCAGAGTTGGTAATAAGCAACACGGTTTGTCATTCCTTCTAGACGTACTGGTATTTTTCACTACAAGAAGAAAATCTAGTATTTTTTTCCAGAGTTTGCTAATTTGGGCCACTTCAGAAGTAACAACTGGGAGATGAACCCAATACTAGAATAATCAGATTCACACCAAGTAATTATGCTCACATCAAACACACTGAGCTCCTTAGGCATGGCAAACCAATGGCTTTGGTTTTGAAAATTGCAGGCTTGTTTATTCTTTTAATTTTCAAGGTTCTGCAGGGGAAAAGAACACCTTAATAGGTTTGAAGTTTTAATTTCCTAAATGGAGTCCTAATCACCTTAAATAGGGTGATTTTGCTTCTTTTAAGTAAAATGTTTAGGATGTAATTTTGCTGATATTTCCGTTAAAGGAGGTGTAATTAGGGCCTATGCGTTCATAGAACTAAAATTACAAGTTGTAGCAAAGATCAGAATATTTTTCTTATTTTGCCTCTGCAGTCTAGAATATGAGAGACCAATACTCAAATTCCTGTGGCACAATTCAGAATGGCGATCTGCTGGAGAGCAGCCCTGTGGAGAGGGACCTGGGAGTCCTGGCAGATAACAGTTTATCCATGGGACAGCAATGTGCCTTTGTGGCCAAGAAAGCCAATGGGATCTTGGGATGTATTAAGAGTGCATCCAGCAGATTAAGGGAGGTTCTCTCCACACCTCTACTCTGCCCTGGTGAGACCTCATCTTGAGTACTGCATCAATTTTGGGCTCCCCAGTTTAAGAGGAACAGGGATCTGCTGGAGAAGGTCCAGCGGAGGGCTATGAGGATGATTAGGGGACTGGAGCACTGCCTGATGCGGAGAGGCTGAGGGACCTGGGGCTTTTTAGTCTGGAGAAGAGAACACTGAGATGGGATTTAATAGATGTTTATAAATATCTGAGGGTGAGGGCTGGGGGTCAGAAGCGGGGAGACAGGTTCTTCTCACTTGCTTCCTGTGATAGGACAAGGAGCAATGGATGTAAGCTGCAGCACAAGAGGTTCCACTTCATCAGAAAGGGGAACTTCTTTACTGTAAGGGTCAGAGACCACTGGAATAGACTCCCCAAAGAGGTTGTGGAGTCTCCTTCTGTGGAGACTTTCAAGGCCCATCTGGATGCGTTCTGCTGTGACCTGAGCTAGATTATGGTCCTGCTCTGGCAGGGGGTTGGACTCTCTGGGTCACTTCCAACCCCTGACATCCTGTGATCCTGTTTATGATAAAATTGTCTATGAATCAAGAGAAGCAAGGACTTAATGATTATATCTGGGACACTGTCACTGTGGGAGACTCTTTTCTTCAATTGAGTTTCATTCAGTTGCAGACATTTCAACACCATATTACGTTATCATGTAATTGTACTAGTAAATTAAACAAGCCCTAACACTTGGTACAGGAAGGAGACTGTACATTTTGTGTGACTAAAAGCTGAAGCAGCATCTAATACATTTGATAACATATACTTGATAAAGAGAGGAAATGTACTAGAAGAACCTGTTGAAAATACCAAATTATCAAAAGCAGAAACTAAGTGTGTAAACATCTGGGCATGTGTGTAGTATGGGATGGTGACACATTAACAATGCAAAACAACATCAAATCGAAGAAAAAGTAATTTAGACATGAGTATAACAAAAAAAGGAAAAAGAGGGGGCATGTCTAAAACACATTCGGAATGTGCAATACAGCAAAGACAGGTGGTCTTACTAATTGGTAATACACCAGGAAAAAATATATTTAAAGGAACCATGGCAAATATTCTAAAGCTGGTAAAGGCATCTTTTTATATATAAGCCTAATGAATTGAAGGATCTTGGTGATCATTTTTATCACTGGAGCGAAAAACTGAGTCAGATTCAAGACAGGAAGAATAGCCATGCATATAAAGAGGCCTACAAAAGGGCCATACAAATCCTGTAAGGAAAGAATATTACTACAGTTGCAAAGTCCAGAACTTAAATATATCAACATATGCCAGATTAAGAGTGTTTGTTTGTGTTCGTGTATGAGATAAGATACTACTTTTTTTTACTAGGCCTCTATTGCAGTTGGTGTACGAAATGTGCCGTCTTCCTTGATGAGCTTAGTATTTCCCTTTTTGTTCAAGGTGTGTCTTTGGTTCTTATTTAATACATGATAGCCAAAACATCCTCCAGAAGAATTGTTCAATTTGGCAGATTTTGTTATTGCTTAGTATGCAGGTTCTTCAGAAGTATGAGTGAATGGGGGCTATGTGGTTTCACATCGAATCAGAGGTGTCAAGTTCATTCCTTGATATGAAGAGTATTTTTATTCACATTCTTCCCACTGCAGCTTATTTCTTCAGGCTGTTCAGTAACTCTATACCCTCATCTCACAAACTCATACATTGCCTTTAAACCCAGACATCTCAATTTTACCGTATTTTCCTCAATCCCCTGCCATTTCCCCTTTCCAGGTCACTTTATTTTACAAGCTGCTGATCTACATTTTTCACTCCTGATCATAGAGCCATTTGCCAAACACACCTAGCTGCTCTGAATCCTAGCCTCTTTCTGCAGTCACCTTTCTGAAGTAGCAGGTCTGGATCCACTTTCACCTTGTCCTGCCATTCAAACACCACCAGAGCATTTGTTCCTGCATATGTGGCTCTGCTCTACTGGCATCAAATTTGTGTTGTGTTGTATTATTTTCTCCTCCTGTATCATGGTGAATTACTTTCTCTTCCATTGTAGTCATGTCATAGGCATCGCTAAACAGCAGCTTTCTCCTCAATTTTCTGTCTAACTTAGCTTCGTTTGGTTTGAAGCAGAAAAAATCCCTGCCAAGAGAGGCCATGATAGGGAAAATGCCTCTGTCCTGGTAGTCCTGAGCTGAGAGTAGCAGTTTCTAGTGGGAACAGAAATGTACGCACTGATCAGGATGGGAAGCCCTGACAGAAAAGGTGACAGTAACTCCTCCTTGTCATGGAAGGAAACAAAGAACATTTAGTCTTCTTAGGGACACAGAAGCTATGGCGCATGTTAAATATGAGTTCTTGCTGCAGAGCTCAGGACCTCTGAGGGGGTTTGAAGAAAGCACTACCACAGTACTTCAACCTCATACCATTTCCCATATTATTTTGCCGCAATAGTCAGGATACAAATTCCAACACACATTAAAAAACAGCTGGTAAGAGGCAAACAAAAGCAAAGGAAAAACCTTGTTCCAGTTAAAGCCTGGCAAAGGAAACAGGTCTTAGCATAAGGTGTTTAGCACCCACTTGTAAAGCAAGGAGATATTCACGAGCTTCGTGACAAAACTTTTTTTAAAAAACAAGGCATAAATAGTTCACTGAGGGCTACAGCTTAATAAAAACCTCCCTTTGGGAAGGTTATTGCACTGTTTTCTGCATGGTCTTCAAAAGCAGCTGATGCGTAGGGCTGCTGCTGTCTTCAGGTTTTTGGGAGGGTCGAGAGGAGACGGCATGAGGCAGGCAGCTATCTGCTTTTGGGAGAACCCGGGAGGGAATCAAAACGCGAACTGGGAAGCACAAAAAGTGCACAAACACCTGACCATCGCTGCAGCTCCTAAGAGCCATGCCATTCTTGGCGCTCTGCTCTGTACTCATGGCAGAATAAATACGTGTGTGGCGGTAAATTTTCTCCTAACCTGTGCTAAGTTAAAATTAATGCTAATTACAGCTCATCAATTCTAAGCGCCAGGGTGCTTCATTTCACCGGGCGCCTCATAGCCCATCACCACACCATAGGGGTGCAGCTCTGCACCATCGGTCCCGGAGCGCCGCTGCAGCCACTTCGCTGTGCCGAGTACGAAGCAATGCGGATACAGTCCTGAGCACTGTCCCGGGCAGACCCCGCAGGAGGCAAATCCTGCCTGGGCAGCACGAACCACACTCCTACTCTGGGCGCCAAGGCGGAGTCACGGCGCTCCCGCCCGTTCCGGAAGTCCCCTCGGCCGCCGAGGGGCCGCCTTCCTGCCTGCGCGGCTCCTCCTCCGGCCGGTCAATATGGTGGCGGAGGCGGTACAGAGGGAGCCGTGAGCCGGGGCCAGTGTCCGTTCTCCCGCCTCTCTCTTTCCCTTTCAGCCGGTGGTGGTCGCCACCGTTGCTTCCCCGCCTGTGTGGCGGGTCTTCCCGACGCGGCAGGAGATGCAGTCGGCGGGGCTGCCGGACTGTGTGTGAGCGCGCTGCCCATGTGGGTGTCCCGGTGAGGCCGGGAGGGCAGCGGAAAGATGCTGTTGTCGCTGGTGTTGCACACCTACTCCATGCGCTATGTCCTGCCTGCCGCCGTCATGATGGGCACGGCGCCCACCTACGTGCTGGCCTGGGGCGCCTGGCGTCTGCTCTCCGCCGTGCTGCCCGCCCGTTTCTACCGCGAAGTGGACGACCGCCTCTACACCATCTACCAGAGCATGGTGCTCTTTTTCTTCGAGAACTACACGGGCGTGGAGGTGAGCCGGGCGGGGAGGTGGGCCCCGGCCTGGCGACCCCCGCGGGAGCCAGCAGCCTTTGGGGAGTGGTCGTCGATGGTGTCGGCCCGGGCCAACTGCTGTCGGCCGGCTTCCCGGCCGGCGCTGCCCCCCGTTGCCTGCCAGAACGCAGGGCCTGCCCGCCGCCATGTGAGGTCCGCGGGGAGGAAAGCGGCCGCCGCTGGCAGCAGGTGCGAGCTGTGGGCTTGCCCCGCTGCCGGCCAGGACTTCGGGTCCGCAAAGGACAGGCTTTTTTCACAGCCGCTGCTGCTGCACTTCTGGTGATGCTTTTCACGAAGTACTGGTGTTGTGTTCATTTTGCAGGTCGGGAAAACGGAAGGGATGCTACACCGGTTGTGCTCTGCCAGCATTTGAGTGGCAGCCTCCTTTGAACCCTATGGCCTGTGCTGCACATGTGTAGTATTAAATTGTCAGCTGAAAAGGGAACTATAGCCAACTTTAACTTACTTAATACACGTACAGGTTTTTAATAAATAGATTACTTTAAATTATTAGAGCTTCTCAGTTCTTGTGCAGTCTACCCATTGTTAGTCTTTGGCCCATGAATTCTGACTCAGTCACGGATTGTGATTATTCAGTACGTCAAAAAAAAATTAATTACAAGGTTTCAGGTTAATAACTTGGAATCTGAGTCTCTTATGTGACCAGGGAAACAATTGCACTCTAATACTTCACTTATCTCATGAAGCATTACATGTTCAAAAAGTTACATATTTATCTGCAAATGAGACTTTCAATTCTACATATAAACAAATAATTGTTTAGTTATATAGATGACAGGTGCTTGCTGTGCCTGAATGCGACTTTCAAAGTTATGTGAACATACAGAAGTGTATTTGAAGTTAGTGTCTGTAGGTGCTTGAAAGTAAAGAATAGCAGGTGCTTAAATATGCATTGGCAGGTGACAGTGTTGGTACAGATAAGACCTTCATGTTTACAGCTAAAGTATTTGTCCACTCTCATGAAGCATTAGTTTAAAATCATCCCAGAATTCCACTGTTGAGCAGTTGTAGGCCTGATTTTATATCAACTCTCATAGAAATGCCCAAAGCCAGTTAAATAGATAGAAGAGTTGCATGGTTTGACATCAGGGTAAATAAAACAGGTATATAACAGAATTGAGATCTTGTAGTGGTAACAAATTTTTGATTCAACTTGTCACTCCTGTAACTTCATTTTGTGTCTTGTCATTTACTTTTTTTTTCTTCACAGAAAAGGGAAGAGGAAGTAGTTTATAGATTGTGTACTTAATGATTTATCTGCCTTTTTATGTAGTATCTTAATGTGTAGTAACACACCTTGGTTGGTAGCTGCTGAAAGTAGCAGTATAGTAGTTTCATTCAACCTATTCCAAGAACAAGAGTGAAAAATCAAGATACGAGTAGTAAGAGAAAAGTTATACAAATATCCTACAAATGGTGTGCATACAGTAGCAATCAAAATTTTGGTAAGAACTTTTAGGGAAATTACGCTTGTGAGAAAGGTACGGAAAGGAAAATGCTAATCAAAAGAAGTAAGGCAGCCATTGTCTATTGACCTCTTTCCTCTTATTCCATTGATAAATCTTCATCCACACATGGAAAATAAATGGTGGGAGGCAATAAGGGTGGTCACAACAATTTTAAAATAGAGCTGCTTTGTCAGAGTAAGCAAGAGGTGATGTTAAGAGGAGGTGATACGTGCAAAGCTGAAATAAAGGATAACAAGTAAGAGAGCCCACAAAACCAATGTGTCATATGTCTTAGGATAAGTAAAATAATAACTGAGAATAAAGGGTAAATAAGGACTTAAAATATAATATGTATATAGAGAGGTAACGTAAAACAGTTACAATACGTGGATCGTTAAACTGGACAATATCCCCATTTGTTTAAAGAGGAGAAACGAGTTGTCTTTTTAGACCTAGTCTTTCAAACACTGAACATACTCAACTTGAAACTTGAAATGGAAAGTTAAGCATGTGCGTGTTTGAGGTTGGGATGGTAACCTGAGAGCTACTGTGAACTGACTGGTTTCAGGTATGTAATTAGATGCAGGCATGCATCGTAATTAAACAATCCAAAAAAACAATGCAAGAAAAGTAACTTGCGTGGCTTTGTAAAGGCAGCTGTAGGGATTTAGCAACATAAAATCATCTTGATCGCCACGGGAGGGAGGAATTCAGCAGCTCTTTCAGGTCTATTAATTTATTCAATTGATGTAAATGTGTTGGAATATTTTTTTTGACTGGATAAATGGAATGTCAACACCCACATCCATCAGAATACTGGAACTTGTGTTGTCTCGCTGAAGTCATCAGGATTATACAGATGCTTAAGTGACTTACTGAATCAAAGCCTTAAGTGTCTTAGCAGTGCCACTATCTTACCCTGTATAAAAAGTCTTCAGCGTTATGTACAGCTTAGCATTCTTTGGTTTATTACACTTAGAGTATTTGTGATTTTTCACTATGGTGATAGTAAGGCAGGTGTGAATTTTGAGATGTCTGAATGAGACCTTAATAAAGTTGGGTTTGATAATAAATGTAGAATATTTATTTACTGAATGAAAGATTAATGTATGTTGATATCTAGTTTTTATTTGTTTTGTCAGGAAGTGATGATTATCTGTATTAGTCCATCAAGTATCAAAATCTGTCTCCACAAACATATGCACAAATGTATTTTTCTTCTGTTTTGTTCTGCTTGACTAGATGTTTTTAGCCAATTTTATTAAAGCAAAAACTCTAATTCATGCTACAAAGGCATTTTGTCTTTATAGCAAATTCATTTCAGTTCTGAAATAAGGTGATAACCTGATCTGCATGATAGAAAATCCTGGAAGGCTAATAACTCCCTTTCTCTTAAGTGTTGGACTTGAGATCTAAAATAATTACAGAGCCAAGTATGTTCTAGAGAGTGTTCATGAAGTTTTTTACTTTGTCATACTCATTTTGTCATTCTCATTTTTAATTTTGTGTCAGATGTGATTTTTTTTCACCAGAACAAGTTATTTTGTGAAACCTAAGATAAGAAGCCATCTAAGCCTAAGCCGTTTGAGCTAAGGTGGAATCAGCTGAGGTTTTCCAGTAGTGTTAGAATACCCTTAATGAACTGGCCAAAATAACCCTTTTGCTGACTATCATGGAAGATTTGGCTGTATAAAATGTAAGAACCAATATTTAGAGTACAAAAAACCAACCCAAAACATACCAAGACAGCAAGCAAGAAATCTGGAGAAAGCCAGTATATACATATATATGTGTGTGTGTATGTGTATATATGTATATAATATATATATGTGTATGTATATATATATGTATATAATATATACGTACACATACATGTGTATATATGTGTACATAATGTATATACATGTATGTGTGTGTATATGTATATATACACATATGTATATAATATACACACACATATAAATATGTATATATTTATACGTATAAGTGAAATCCTGTAATGTGGAAATTCATCAGTGCAATTACATTCTAGCAGATACCCATTATTTTTATTAAGGAACTATAAATAAATTAATCCATATGTGACATTGTGATAGTGCTCTTTAATAGTCTCCAGGATTGTAAGCTCATCATAATTAAAATCTGTAAGTGCAGTCTGTTCTAAAGTGGCATAGAGAGAATGGCTCTGCTTTGGTTCTATGTTGCTTTTGTTACAAATACAGGTGCGTTGCCTCCCATCTGTCCTGTAAGCAGTAGAAGGGCTACATGGCTCTGTTCTAGAAGGGATATGTACAAGATGCTTGAACTCTATAAATTATAAAGTGAGGTGCAATTCAAATACTTTGGAGGACTTGCTTGTGCAAATGTTGACTTGACCTCAAGTTTCTAAAATATCAAGTGGTCTGTGAACTGTGTTTGTTACTGCTTTGTCTTTACTGCATTAGGAAAGTATAGTTTCTTACATTTCTTACAGATGATGAACAGTTGCATCTTACCACAAAATGTGGAAACCAAAATGACAGCAAATATGCCATGTAATCAGGACTTTTGAAGGGCTTAAATGATGAATGCTGTCATTGCTCTGTGACCCTTAGCATCTTATCCCAGTTGCTGTCAGGGTCGTGAAATAAATGCCTATTGTGTTTGTGCACATGTTTCAGATCAGATGAGAACTAGATGTTCAACTTCTTTTTGTTGTAATTGTGTTTGATACTTTGTATGGAGTGGTGTTGAAGAAACAATACAGAAATTACCACCCAGACTGCTTCCTAAAGGATCATTTTCCATCTGAAAGATTTTGACAATTGAATAAAATCCATGACTGAATTAATGTGCATGGATTTTGTTCAGTGCTGAAGCGTTTCTGTCAGCTTACTTCCCTACCCCCACTTCCTGCTGAATAGGAGATTTTGGAAGTGGTGCTTTCATTAGAGGCATTATGAAATTCTGTTTCTCAGTGTCACTATGGGTCTCTTTAAGGTCTGTGATAATCTGATGCTACCTCAATATAGTTTAGCAGAGCTGTAGGATTTCTAAAAACTGGTTTAGAAGATGCAAGAGATACCTGTTAATGCATTGTGCTTTCTGGTTTGGTACTGAAGCTTGAACATCCTGTGCCTCAACAAAGATTGAAAACAATTTAGAATTAGAGCACGTTAATACCTTGCAGAAGTACTGTGCTGCTGAACTTTTAATGCTACTTTTCTCTGTAGTAGAGCCTGGGCTCTTGGCTTCCTAGCAAATTCATAAGGAGAACTCTATGCCTGAGCTTGAGATAGGTGCTTATTCTTCTAGCTATTGATCAGTTTGCGTTGTGAGTGAGGGTTTCAAGGTCCATGCCCATCTTTATTCCCAGGACAGCAGTCTTCTCAGATGAGGTTATTGTTACTTACTTCCTACTTTTCCTTTTGAAGCTGTTCATTCATCCATCCGGTAATTCAGGAGAGTCCATGGTGGAATCGGAAAGGAAAAGAGATGGCACAAATCTACTAGGAAAGATAATCAGCATACTCCCATTAGGGAGATGCTTCTGCCTGCTATTGGCAAGGTGGGTTGTCACATCTTGGGAACCTGGTTCTTTCCTCTCTGCAGGCAGGGATGCATCCTAACCAGGCTTCATCAAAGCATGGTGGAGGTTCATTTTCTAACTGCATTCTGTTGGTAGGTGTGAGTGACAAGGCCTGATTCTCCTTGACATAAGGACCCGTTTCCTGGGAAAATGCCATAACCTGAAGGTCAAAAGGAGACATCAGTTTTCATCCTTCTGCAGTTGTATTTGCAAAGTGCTGGCAATTGCATTTTGGCACAAGCCTGTTTTTATGTGTTTGAGATCACTGAGCTCACATCTCAGAAGTGGGAGAGTACTGGCATGATGTGGGAGCTGATTGGGAAGGCACAGAGCTGCACGCAAGGCAAACCTCCAAACTCAGGTAGTAGCTGAGCAACATCCAAGGATTTGCACTTTCCTAGTTTGTTCCATGTTGTTAACACCTGCTCATGTTGCTGCTTTGCGAAACTAAATTAGCTGTTGAGAGGCATGTTGAGGGGTTAAGATTATCATAACTCGCCATTTATTTGCAGTGGTAGAAATAATGAAATAAAGGTCTTGGGGAAGCGATAGAAATTGGGAAATAGTATGCTGCTGAGATTGACAAGAACCTGGAGAACATAGTGAAGTAAATCACTTTTGTGTGGTAAACTGCTGAAAGAAGCCCAGTGAAATTTTTCAGCTGTGCTGTTTGCTCCATGAATGAAGCCAATTTACCCTGGCTCACCTCATTAGAGATTCCGCGCTGCACAGCTGTCTCCAGGCACCTATGGCTTTTAAAGTATTCAACAAAGTCCTGTGTTACTGTAGCAGAAATTAAGTGATACCTGCTAAGCCTGAGGGATGCAGCTTTTGCATTGAGATGAGTACCTAATTTTAGACTCTTACGTTCAACAGTGGTGTGAGGCAGCAAAAATAGATACATTAGGTATGTAAGCTTTGTGCTCTTTTCCTTTCTAAATATTGCAAAAGTTGTATTTGCATGTCTTAATTTTTGCTCTGTCTTTGGCTGTCATTCTGAAGGTGAAAATGAAGTCCTTCATAGCTCACCAGGGTATCAGCTGGAGTTCTTGTGTGCTGCAGATCTGGGTCTGGGGCAGTCAGTTGACTGCTGGTCCTGATCACTCCCAACTTCCTGGCCATTCTATGAAAAATAAATTTAAACCGAGGTCTGTTAGTATTGTTTTAAATGAGTTATCAGCTACCTAAATCAAAGCTGCTGTTTGGGTTCATAGATTATAAGCTTCACCTGCAGATTTGTCTAGCATATATTTTCCAAATGACAAGTCACAACTGAATCTGAGTTTTGTATCAGCCTTGTCTAATGCAGTCTGCAATTTAAAACTTGTATCTTTACATTTTAAAGTTCATTACCTATATTTACAGAAATCCTAAAAAATGTATTTGTCAGGTGAGGAAAGCTAAGGAGTTAAAGGGCAAGTTTGAAGGCAGTTAGAAATTCTGATTCCAGATATTTGGCCAGGAAGTTTTACAGTCCCATGGCTTGATTTTAAAATTTTCTGTTTAAATACACTCTAAGTATCTTAAGGTTTTTAGTATATTCAGTTCTTGATAATGGCTGGAGAGCAGCCCTGAGGAGAAGGACCTTGGGGTCTGGGTTGATGACAAGCTCAACATGAGCCTGCAGTGTGTGCATGCAGCCCAGACAGCAANCTGCCCTGATTTTTGCATAATCTGTTACATTTGAAAATAATAATGGTATTTTTAACATTTTTAAGTTCCATTCTATTTTTCTTTAAATCTCCATGTGTCCTACACAAGTCTCTCTTTTTGCACTTAACTATGTTTTGGTAGCTAGTGGTCCATGGAACTTCATAGTTCTCTTCCATGCCCTTTCCTTCTGCTTACATAATATGTCCAGGTATTTTACGTAAGGATGACTGTTAATTGAGAAGTTTTTTTTCTCCTGGTACTCTACCATCAGACACTGTTCTTGCCAAGAGAAGACTATTCATAGTTAAGTATTTGATTCTAACTGTTTCAAACTATTTACCTCAGGCTTACAGAGTATCCTTTTTTGTCAGTTTTAGTTCCGTTAGATAAAGTAGGCTTAGATGTCAGGGATTTTGACATTACAATTATGAGGAAGCATATCTGCTCAGGGGAAAATATTCTTTAATCTTTGTTCTGTCACTTTGAATGTATCCTATGAAGAGATTTGGGCTAAAAACCAGGGAAATTATTTTCTCCTTTTGTTCATTTAATTTTTGTCACATATTATTTGTCATCTTCCGTCTTATAACCAGCTCCTCAGCCTGAGACTAGGCAACCATAGAGGTTACGCTAGTTTGATTTTCTTAAATATAAATTTGGCTACCCATGCTTTGGTTGAATATGTGTTCGAGCACATAACTAGATGTGAAGAAAACCCCAATATTTTGGATTATTTTTAACTGTATTGTGGTAGATAATTTTCCTCTCGAACTTATGGACTGGTCTATCTCTCACTACCTAACACTACTGGGAAATCTGAGGGCATACGTTCCTTTTCGTGTAAGCAAACATCGTGCACAGGCCTGCAAGTGAACCAGTGCATTCACCCACTGTCATGGTGTGCACATATTAGGATAATTTTTACATTGGCTGTCTTTTGAGGCTGATTCAAGTTCACTGTGTTCATGTTGGAGGCCAGATGAGCTGGTATATGTTCTCTTTTGTGTTGTAATTATACCTTTGCTCACCTCGAAAGTCCATAGTGCTTCAATTCTAAATACTTATTGAAAATGATGTGTGAAGGAAAATCTAAGTCTTGCTCCACAATCACCAGCAGAGGACACAGAGCTTTCTTAATCGCTCTTTTTCCCATGTGAGTAGACTTATTGGTAACTTCATGCCAGTTCCATCTGTATTTGCTACAAACACTTGTAGGAGTGTTGCAAATAGATATATAGTCAACTCCTGCTTGGAGTGCTTGGCATTCAGAAGCAAAGTTCCTGTCGTAAAGGGCTCTAGCTGGAGGAACAATGCAAAATGCCACAAGGTTTCCTGCTCCTGGCTGGTGTGAGGTGTGCAGAGGACATTTCCAGTATGTGCTCAATGTTACCAAGACGCCATAGCTGCTATTTTGGGAGGGATATGATAGCATGGACCTTATGTTTTTTTCCACTACAGAAAATTAATAAAAGTCAACAATAGCTACATTGTGTGGGTCACCTTTTCCTTTCTTTTAAGAAAACTACAAAAATCTGTGATACTAAACCTTCAGAGGTGCCAAAGGTTTATTAAGGGAGACTGTTTCCCTCCTAATCAAACAGGTGGAATACATCCTTCCACTCTTGTGCTGAAAGGCATATTCAGGCTTTGTGTGATATCAGGATGCCAGATGTTCAGAGTAACTCATCTTTTTACATCTCATTTCATAAACCATCTTTTTTTTTCGTGTGTACTATATATATTTGAAATATATACAGTACTTTTTTTTAAAAGAAAATACATAATTACTGGTAGTTTATCATTAAAGTTATTTAGATATTCTGACTTTCTCAAGTGGTCACTTATAGTAATTGTGGGCTGCTCCATGGGCTGTGCAATAGAACTGCACTGTAACCAAAAGCAAAACATTTACAGAAATATCCAGTAAATTATTTGGGCACTGAAAATAGGATTTATTCAGAAATTAGATGCCAAAATCTTAAAATTGCATGCATGTAAGTCCTACTTTTTTCTGTGACCAAGACTAAAACAGTGAAGTTATATAGATGGTTGGTTGATTGGTTTTTAGATTGATCATGTAGCTAAGGAGTCCAGACAGGAATAAAGTAATTGTATGTGCTTAAAGTAAAGTTCCTAATCCATGTATGACCCCTATCAGAATTCAGAAGCAAAGCTCCTGAATCTACAGAGTTCTCTGAAATTATATTTAACATGCTAGCCAGAATAAGGACCTCAAAAAAAGTTACTTAAACAAAGAAAAACTGAAAGGGAATAAATCAACCTCTCTAGAACTTAACAGAGAAGTAACTCAGCTTACAGGATGCATCAGTTCTCTCTACATACATGTATCACTTTCAGAAGAGAGAATCTTCCTTGCTCCTTAGTAAGCAGTGTGTTAGGGCAGAGTAGGATTTAAGATCACTGGAGTGATTTGTTGAATTTAGTCTGGGACTGTTGCTTAAATAAGCATAAAGTAAATGAAATTGCCAGGACATACTTGGTATTGTGGAAACTTACTTTCTCTGAAATCAGCCTTTTCTGTAGATTGCATGTTCCAGTTATGGTTGTTTCCCGGAATTGCTTTGCCTTACTACATGCCCATTCTCTGAACAATAATCATCACCTGAATCACCCTTTTAATGAGAAGTTGCAAAACTAGAGGTATCACTTGTTATTCACACTAGTCTATCATAACCTGAAGTCATTTGTAATGTCCTGCTCCAAATCACCATCTGAGGCTTTAGGGAGGGCTCTGAGGAAAGATAGGTAATGCTGTTGTAGAATTAAGTCCTTCACATCCCGTTCCTCTACAGCATCTAGGAAAGCTGCAGGCAGGTGGGCATTGAAAACTAAACACATGATATTGCTTACCTGTTGACAAGTGTCTCATTCCTCTTACAGGATTGTGGGAGTTTTCTGGTATTTTTTTAGAATTGTATTAACTCTTATGAATATTCAGAATAATGGGGAATGTTGGCATCATTTAGCCTGCTCCTGTAACTAGATGTGCTCTTAACTTTTCACTTCATGAAACTCTCCACTTCTTCTTTAAAATAAATGTGATAATTACTTGTTGATTTGATTTCCCTCAATAAGCTAATGCCAGTGAAACCTCTGAGATTTTTCTTCAGATAGCCTGCCCGCAGTGAAAATTACTTAATTCATTATAATTGGAACTAGATGATCCTTGAGGTCTCCTTCCAACCTTACCATTCTGTGATTCTATAAAACTCTAGAAAGCTAGGCAACTAATTGCTTACAGCCTAAATAGTCACAGGATACTTTCATGCCCAAATTAAAAAAAAAAAAAAAAGTCAAATGTGCACAGAATAAGAGGCTCTAAAGCTGCATTTTTACTGACATAGATATTATAAATTTTATTATACACATTTATTATTGCATGTTGACTCCAGAAGCAGTCTGGTAGTTACATTTGGTTGTTTGTTCATGCAAATTCCTCACTTTCACCATAATATTATATCCAGACTTCTTAATAAACAATATGTATTTTCATGTGCTCACAAGGTAACTGCATTCCCTTTAAGATTTTGTTGATTATGATTCTTCCTGAAGGAGCTTTCCCTTAATTCAGGGGTCAGTTGTCTTTAATTCATCTGAGAGACTGTAAAGCCTTTAACACTCAGCATCAGAACTAGACTTCTGTACATGTAGCTAGTGCTAGTGAATTAAACATAACCATTTGTAACAGTTTGTTAATTTGGACCATTTGAAAAAAAGAATTTACATTACTAAAAGCTAAGGTGAATGCAAAAACATATAGGCCTCATACTTAACATAAAATCATAGAATGGTAAGGTTGGAAGGGACCTCAAGGATCATCTAGTTCCAGCCCCCTGCCATAGGCAGGGACGCCTCCCACTAGTACAGGTTACTCAAGGCCTTGTCCAGCCTGGCCTTGAACACCTCCAGGGAGAGAGCAGCCACAACCTCCCTGGGCAACCTGTGCCAGTGTCTTACCGCCCTATATCCAGACAAAGATTGTTAATAACTATGAAAGTTATTTATTATCATTAAATCTTACCAGAAAAGTTATTTACAATATTTGAAATGCAGGGCTTGGATACTTATAGACACAGGGAACAGGCAAAACTGGAAGACTTAAAGAAATAACTAGCAAATGCAAACAACAAACTTAAAACTGGAAAGAGGTTATCATAGAATCACAGAATGGTAAGGTTGAAAGGGACATCACATGGTATGGTTCTGCTCTGCATAATCCATACAAGTTGCTAATACAGTCTTCTTACAAAAAGGAAATAAAATGGCAGCAACTATTCTTTTAAGTTCTCTGCTTTCTAATTCAACTGAATGATTTATAAAAACAATCTTTCCAGTATTCCACTGAGCTCAGTCTCTTAGCAATGGTTTTCTTCACTGAGCCCCAGTAAAATACAGAATATTTGAGTGAACTCTCTCCTTCAGTAAAATGGAATGTATTGTGATTTTATGGTTTGATGCTAAGCCTAAGAAATAGACTTCAGAATTGTGCAATTATGTTTTGATGATATAGTTTCTTTAGTTAAAAAGGTTATGAGGTATAGCAGTAGCATAGCCATTACCTAAAACTTATTTGTGATATAAAGGTGTTTTTAGAAAAAAAAAAAAAAGCTTAAAGGTAAACCTTTTTTTAAGATGTAGAGAAAAAGCAATTTAAAACATTAAAATACTTTCTCCTTCTGTGTTGTATTCTTATGCTGCAGGCTAGTTAAACCCTTATCTGTTAAATATGAAGAAAAGTGTTTGTCTTCTGTGAAGAAAAATAACTGTTAGATTTTCAAATGTCCTAATACAAGAATTTCAGAGAAATTTGTCAGCACCCAGTACAAGTTTCCTATTTGTATCCTGTCTTGAGCCTGCTTCTTGTCAAACGAGGTAAACAGATTTTGTGATCCGAGGCACTTTCTCTAGAAGTTCAAAGAGCAGGTTTTGTTTAGGTTTTTAGACTAAGAGAAAATTTAAACAACTTTCCATAAGATGCCTGCAGCAGTGCTGCAGAAGTCATCTTGCTTAGGGTTACATATTGACTTCAGAAGCTGTTATCTGGTGGTTGCATTTGGTGGTTTATTAATACAAGTGCCACGCTTTCACCACAAAGTTATATACAGGCTTTTTAACAAACATGAGAAATGCATTGAAGCATACTATTTATTTTAAGAATCACTTACAATGTAGTAGTTCTCAGCTAACAAAGATAATCTTCTGCCAAAGAGCTGCAGTCCTAGTTATAAATGTAGTCAGAAAGAAATAGCAAAGTGGCGTGAAGTCCGCAGTTGAGTATATGAAGTCTGTATGGTTGTTTTTCAGTGAAGCGTTGATGTCTTGAATGTTTTGTGTCTCCTCTCTTCTTCCAAGAGAGGGAAAGAATGGTCTGCTAAGTATCCTACTATTGTCCTTCTTTTCAATTGCTATTGCGGTGTTTGAAGCTTATGTTTTTTTCTGATCGGAATGCTCCTTCTCCATAAAGGGCTCCAGTGAATTTTTTGAAGTAACAGCAAAAAAGGGAGTGATAGGACATCATATGAGGTGACCTGAGTTTTTGTGACTAACCAGCCATGTTGCATCTCAAATAGAAGTGTCAAATCTGTTTGCAGGTCAGCTCCTAAACTGCTCTCATCAGCCATATCCAATTATCATATTAAGAGGAGTTAGGAGTGATCATCAGTTGACTTGCAAGCAGATCTTTTGATACCTCTTTAGTTATTTTTGTCATGACCCTATTCACTAAGCTGATGTAGCTAGGATGTGGTTAAATGATCTGTTCAATTTTCTTTGGTATATGCAGATTTCATAACCAAGAAATAAAACTCTTGACTCTAAATTGTGATTGTCCACGTTGCTGCAGTGAAAACTATGCAAATTATGAGTTGCTTAGGTGTGGCTGCCAGGCAGACTGTTTTACGTTGCTACGTGACCTACCACAGTAGCACAGTCATGGTTGAATACATTGCAGTAGAAGAAGCAGAGGCAGCCAGGGAAGCTTAATCTTGAGTCACCAGATCACCCAGGAGCTCCTATTTCTGTGACAAGATCAACCTATCACTGAATTAGTAAATTCTCCTACCAGAAGAACTTGTAACCTCTTGCCAGTGAATTGGAGCTTCTCTTGGCCGTGACACTCTGAGGTGTGTCTTGTGCCTTCTGAGTGTGTGAACAGGTTGGTGTGTGGCATCCAGGGAAGCAGGGTACCAGCCTTCCCACAGAAGGGAATCTGTTAGCAGTTTCCTTTTTTTCGAGACTTTGCTGAATTGAGTTTGACAGCATTGCTATGTAAACAGATCTGAAAGACCCAAATTAGTGGTAACTGTGTTGCTCATTATTGTGAACTGGGCTGTGAAGCAACCCAAGCATGGCTAAAAGCATACATCTGTACCCAAGTGATAATTGCAGTAAATCAGCTTTTTTAATATTTTCCTTCTGCTTGCTTTGGCTGGCTATACTGCTCTTCCATTTAACATGTTTTCTTTGCTTGACTTCATTGGGGTTTTTTTGTGGTGTTATTTGGGGGGGGGGGGGGGGGGCGTGTTTGTGGGTTTTGTTTGTTTGTTTTTTGTTGTTGTTTGGTTTTTTTCTTTGTTAAAAAAGCAGCATCTCTTCAAATGAATAGGTTCCCTACTTGCTTCATTGTGGTAAACAGGACATACATCTTGTCACTTTTTCAGGCTGATAACATAGAACTTACCTGTGCATACAGTATCTGGAACACCAGGGATCTTGTGTTATGAAGGTGAAAATTGCCTCCCAGCCATGTCATGTACTACTTCCCTGGTGCTGGCTGATGAGTGCCTTGCAAATGGGAAGACCACCCCATCTTGTGCTTTGCAGACCCCAGGGAGAGCACTGAGAAAGAGGACTAGAAGTTTTTTATCTACTCATCTCTTCAGATTGCTTCAAAATGGGTATGCACCCAGACTGCCACTGGACATTTGTTTCTGCATTGCTGGTAAATCATGCAGGTACTTGCCTTCACTGTGGTCCCCTGAGCTCTTCTGCAGCAGCAGGCTTAGGATTCAGAGACTGCAGATTCTCTGCATCAGGGAATTGTGCAAACTTAGCTGCAAAAACAGCAGAGAGTCAGAGGTTTTCTGGAGACCATCAAGAAGAGTAGTGTATCATTGTACAGCTGTAGTATACACTAGGTGCTCTGGTTCACCTAAAAACATCAGATTGCTGGAAATTAAAGGCTTATGCTGCTTCTCCTACTTAGCTGCCATCTAAGCCTTTGCTTAGGTGAGTTCTTCAGACATTATCCCAAAGGGAAAAAGAAAATGTTTCTGCAAGGTTCAAGGACATCTGCGTGGCTTACCAGTTAAGTGTCTCATACAATCTGAAGAAGCTTCTGGAGAATGCAAGTTGAAGGTTACTATTCTTACCTGGCTGTACTAACAGTTGCAGGTTTGTAGCTCCCAGTTCCTAGCTGTGTACATTTGAAACATGAATTGCTCTTTGCTGGCCTTCCAGGAACTGTGTAAAGCCTTTCCTTAAGATTACTGACATGGTCAGTGCTGAAGTGAATGATGCTGTCTCATCCTCTTAGGGTGAGCCATCTGAGCAAACAAAATAACGTTTCTGGATTTTTTTACTCCTTTCTTTGCTTTGGAATAAGATAAACAGTTGAGTGTTTTTTGGGGGGTTTTTTTGTTTGTTTGTTTTTGTTGGTTTTTTTGTGGGTTTTTTTTTTGTTTGTTTTTTTGTTTTGGTTGTTTTTTGGGTTGGGGTTTTTTTGTTTGGGTTTTTTGTTTTTTTCTGTTGTTTAGTAAGAACCTAATTATAAGTAGGAAAAGATAAGTTTTGTTAATATTTTTTTTTAGTTCTGTACAGGAGTATGGTTCTGTGTTTTATCACTAGTAAGAAAGTTTTGGTCCATTACATGTAAACACATAACCATTATCATTAAGGCATCATGTTGTACAACAAAATTGCTTACAGTAACAATGAGCAGGTGTTTCTCTGGGATTAAAAAGTGAACTAAATGCAATTTTATTGAAATAAAAAATAATGCAGATTAACTTATATTTGGCAAATACAGTCATACTTTTTTTTTTTTAAGGGCAATAACCCTTTTTATATTTTGTTTTACTCATGATATAGTCACAAGTGGTGAATGCTTCGAATTATGAATCTGATTACAATTTTCACTGTAAATTAAAGTAAAAGTTTTTGCAAGTTGAAGTTATAAATTGTGTATTTCAAACCCTCTTCCTCGTGTGGAGCAGCTATTAAGAGTGTCTGTGAGCAGATTTTGTTTTCCTTTTGTTTTTATTTTCTTACATTTTAAAAAAACACAGCATTCAGGACCTTCTGGTTTAGTGAACTGTTGTATTGAGCTTTTTCCTTTCCTTTAAGTAAGTCTGCCAGAAACTCTGTAGTGGAGCCTTAACTTGAAATTAAAGAAACCAGTATTTATGGATCAAGGGTGCTGGAAAAGTGTACACTTTGAAAAATGAAACTTTAACTCTGTGAGAACAGAAAGATATTTTTTTATTTCAGTAGCATTTTGCACACAGACTGTAAGATCAGACCCTCTTGCCTGCTACCTTACACAAAACACTATGTAGTACCTAAAGTATCAGCAGAATGGTTATAAATTCTGGAACTCAAGTGAGGAAACTCCTAGAGGAAAATATTCTTTGAATTTCTTGAATATTGTACAGAATATATTTGTCAACTGATTTGTTGCAAATAATATTCAGCTAAAATTCATTACACATGCTTTTTTTGTTTTGGTGGAAAAAACAAACAACTAAGGTTTTCTCTAGGCTATGCTGGATGATCTCTTCTTGTCATATTTACTAAATATCTAAGTTTGTCAATATCTGTTTTTTTGCCTTAAAATTTGACCAACAGCGCAGTTGCATTTTCAAAGAAGAAGTAACAACATGAAAGTAAAACACGGAGCTTTACGTGGGAGGGTTTGCTTTGTGTTACAATGCGAGGTACCAAGGTTAGCTGAGAGGTGGGCAGATTTTCCAGAGGTGCTTGTGGAGACCTTCTGTAAGGAACAATAGGAGACTCAGCATACTAAATGATATTAATGAAGATCTGAATACTAGCTGGATCTTCCTGTTAAAATTCCCAGATGGTCCAAACTAGGGTGGAGGCAATAAGTGGGTAAACCTGTGAAATAGTGCTTTGGATTTTGATGAATGGAGTCACTGAAGAAGTGTGTATGTTTAATACAGCTGACTCCTGGAAGCAAGTACTGCCATTGATCTTGACAGAGCAAGGGGGAAATGCTGCCTAGAATGTTACTGGTTGGAGAAACTAAGCTTTGTTAGATCATGAACATATTTATTAATTAAATAATTGCATAGGTTCTTCAGAACTGATACAGCTTAATCGAATTTTCAATTTCTATTTGAAATACTGGTAAATTAATTCATTTTAAAAGATTATTTGGATTACTGCTTCAGCATCTTGCTTTATAGTCATGCTCTGAGAAGATTATTTCATTATTAGGCGTTTAACCTTGTCATTTCTTGCCCTTGAAAGGTAAAGGAAAAAAGTGTCACAAAACTTGCAGGCTGGAAGCTGAAGACCAATTTAAAGACACTTCTAAAACTCAAGATTCTTTGTTCATTTTTGGTGGTTAGAATAGTGGCAACTCATTGGGAGTCTTTTCCTGATTTAATCCAGGAAGATATACTATTTTAGATTGAATTATAATGAGTGTCTGGCTGAAGCATGTCTTGTTCACTGGATGTGTAGTGGTTTTGTACACATCTATGACTCCTTTTTATCCTTAGTTATATTAATGTAGGGATCTGGTGGATGTAGATCGGCTCCCATGGATCTAGTTCTAAGGCTGAGGCACAGAACAGCTTTATTAAGCCCTTATTAAGTAATGTTCAGTGCTTTGTTGATAATAAGTCAATTGTATGCATGATGAGTACTGATGCAGTGATGGGGTGTTTTTCTGTCAGTGGTGCTAACTTGCTGGCAGTTTTCCAGTAAATAAATAATTATTACATTGGGTCTCATCACTGCCTAATGCAATGAGAATAATTAATAAAGTAATACTACATTTCTTTTTTTTTAGGTAATAATCTACGGCGATTTGCCAAAAAATAAAGAAAATGTAGTATATTTATCGAACCATCAGTGTACAGGTTTGTATTTTTTTGTTTGTCTTAACACTTTTATTTATGGTGTCTCTTTCTAGCCTTGCACTAACAAACAAGGGCCTCTAGTTCAGAACTTGTAGTTCAGAAACCTTTAATGATATTTCTGTGTACAACATGTTCTTTGTTTCATCAGTGGCAGCTAAAAACTAATTTAACTAAACATTTTTGGCTTTTGTCTTTGCAGTTGATTGGATTATTGCAGACATGCTGGCAATTAGGCAGAATGCTCTTGGGCACGTCCGGTATGTCTTGAAGGATGGATTGAAATGGCTTCCACTCTACGGGTGGTATTTTTCACAGGTAAGCCCAGTCACTTTTCCTTGTTGTTTGGCAGTCAAATGCGTAAAGTATACTTTACCTCCAGTTATCATACGTACTGAGAAGATGTAGTTCAAATCATATTTTGTAAAGGAATATATGAACAGTAGGCAACTACAAACGTGTGTCAAAATAGGAAGCTTTACTCACTCATCCTTGGCTGAACATTGTTCCCTCTCTCACCACTTGCACTCTTGAATTTGTAAGTCACGTCAGATTAGTTGATTGCTAGAAAGAGCAAAAGGGGAAAAGTTGTGAGTATATGACCATGAGTGGGAAGAGGCAGTATAGGTCTTGTCTGACCATTGACACTGAAATTTTGCCACCAAGAAGCACGTGTAAGTTGGATTTACAGAGCTTTAGGCAGGAGGAGGTGTAGATCTGTGAGCTGCGTAGTTTACACACAGAAGAATAGGAAGTGCCTTAAGCAGTGGCCTTTCCCAGCAGTCAGATGTTGCCATCTAGCTTGACTCTAGTATCTAGTTTGAACAGAGGTTCATAGTCTTAGATCATGTCACATAAAATGCCCATGGTTAGGGTGTTAACTGTGTCACAGTTTTATCTTGGGGCACGGGCTGTGATTGAGGTTCCTGCTGTCTGTTCAATGTGTAAGAGATTAGAGTGTTACCTGACATACTAGGTGATCCAGGTCTGGTGTTTTTAGTTGGTGGTTGAAAATGTTTGTTGTCTTCTGTATGCCTTAGGGAGTACACCGTAAAATCCGTGCTGGAGAATGGGTGATTGTCATCCTTTCTTCTAAAACTGCTATGTTTGGAAAAGAATGTGCTGCAGGGAAAATGGGGAATTTGTTCACAATTTCTTTTTATTGGTGAGGTTGCTGTCCCAGTCCCCAAAATAAGTATAGACTGTCTCACTGTGTCATACCTCACTGGTGGCATTCATTGGGAGAAAATTGAAGTCTGTTGTCTAACACTTAAACCCACTGATTAGTCTGGTTTTCTATACATTTTTCCTCCACCAAAGTGACCAGTCTGCTGCATCACAGTATTTTGCTCTTTGTCCTTCCCTGTAGTCATTATGTTGTTGGTGGTTTAAGTCTGCTTTAATTAAAATACAGGCAGGATATATATTCAATCTGCTATCACTATGTGTCCAGAAATGACTTTGTTTCCAGATTTCGGAAGGTTAGTAATGCTGTCTGGAATATCCGGCACTCAGTTTCCTCACTGCTGTATTGACCGTTAAAAGAAGATTCCTGTGGAAATTACTCTGAATGTAGCCTACATTTTTAGTTAAACATATATATGAAATAAAACCTATTCAGCTTTAGATTCTTCAAAACATAAAGCTTCTACAAGATTTAGTGGGGGATTATTATTGCTATGAATATATATTTAGTTCAGTGACACAGATGAAAGACAGCTGACTTACAGTGGTGATGCATGTGTGTTTAAATGACTGAGACGGGATGCAGCAGGACTGCAATGCGAGCTAATAGGTATTTTTATTGTTTTTATCACACCAAACAGTGCAAAAACACAAAACACTTCCTGCCCTTCCTGTTGATGTTCTGTCAGTGATGTCACTTACACTCCACTAAAAGTTTCCAGAGCCATGTAATTACGCCATGCTCACGGAATTCATATTCCCTACCTCAGGTAAACATCCTGTTTGGAAATAAACGTGGTCTGGATGTCCAGGAGAGTGAAATTCAGGCACAAAGGAAGTATATTTGTAAACATAATCCATTGTTGACTGAGAGAGGGGCTTTTAAAGTACAGCGGAAAAATATTATAACCTTAAAAACACTACTTCCAGAAATAAGTTTTGAAAAGCATTCATATATTTGATCTCTTACTGAAAAGGAAATGCAATACAAATTGGGGAATTTGAGTTATATACAATTGCATAACTAGCATTCTTCTTTGGAAGCAACTAATAGCAAGAAAAAAAATAAAGACCCACTTAAATTAACCTCTTATGTTCCAGGTTTTATTTATTAGGTAGAACAATTTTTTTTTTTTTTTTTTCATAAAACTGGCTTTTATCATTTTGGGGTGGATCCAGATTATTTATTTTGGTCCTATCTTTGTCCACCAAAATGCAGCTAGCTCCTATTCATACTATACCACCTGGTGTGGCTGGGATGTAGTTTTGGTATTTTTCAGACCCCAGAGTTTGCTTGGCTTGTTAATATAGGAAATATGTCTTGTCTTTTATGTTATTCTCATCAGCTTGTGCAGCCTTTTGGCTGTTGCAGAATTTTTACCAAATATATAACTAGTGTGACATCTTGTCTCTCTTTAGGTTTGTAACCTCATGCCATAGGAGAGCCGATGTATTTACGTAATTGGATTGTTTGCAGTCCATGGTGGTCTTAGAATACGCGGTTTGTGTGATCTTATATTGTGTGGCTGTATACTTGTATTTGGTGGGGAAGTACACATCTGAGCATTCAAAAGTCTGAGATGAGGAAATCAAACCTGACTTTGGTGTGATGGTGTGCCAAAGCAAACTGTATGAGAGTAACCTGATTTCTCCAAGTTCACAAATTAAACGAGGAAAAGATGGTTCAGAATCTTCCCAGTTTACTGCAGCTGGCTTGTAATTTCATAAATTAGGAAGACTTTTTGATTCCAGTCTTCCTTCATTTATCAAAGCTTATCCTAGCTGTGCTTACACTGACTTAGCAATTACATGGAAACCTTGTCCAGTAGATGCAGTATTTCTCATACCGCTGAGAAAGCTGTTCTTGTAGCAAGTATCACTGTACTGAATAGGACTTCAACTTCCCTTTGGAGGTGTCAGGTCTTAAAAACGGTATTGCGTGTGGAGTGTGCAGATAATACGTGGCTTTCTGTTTGCTGCATAGCTGCACAGCAGAAAAGGACCTGGGGGTGCTGGTTGACAGCCATCTGAACATGAGCCAGCAGTGTTGCCTAGATGGCCAACAAGGCCTGTATCAGCAGTAATGTGACCAGCAGGACCAGGGAAGTGATTGTGCCACTGTACTCAGCACTAGTGAGTCCACACCTTGAATAGCATGTTCAGCTTTGGGGCCCTCACTACAGAAAGGACATTCAGTTGCTGGAGTGTGTCCAGAGAAGGGCAGTGAAGCTAGTGAAGGTTCTTGAGAAAAGAAGGCTGAGGGGAGACCTTATTGCTCTTTATAACTATCTGAAAGTAGGTTGTAGTGAGGTGGGTGCTGGTCTCTTCTCCCAGGTAACCAGTGATAGGAAGAGAGGAAATGGCCTCAAGTTGCATGAAGGGAGGTTTAGATTGGATATTAGGAAAAAATCTGAAAGAATGGTCAAGCATTGGAACAGGCTGCCCAGGGAAATGGTGGAGCCACCATCCCTGGAGGGATTGAAAATAAATGTGCGGACATAGGATGTGAGCATGGTGGTGTTAGGTTGATGGTTGGACTTGATTATCTTAGAGTTCTTTTCCAACCTTAATCACTCTATGAATAGTTTTTCTGTTCATGCCGTTTTCTGTCCAGGACTGGTAAACTTTTTGTGGTATGATGCTGATATCATGCTCTAGCCTAATGGCCAAGGTCTGTGGACCAGGAGATTCCATTCTTGGTTTTGACTCTCTGCCAGTGAGAGCAACACAGCTGTAGGAGGGAACGATAGACAATAATGTTAAGACAAACTATTTAATATGAAGTTAATGTACCATTGACTTGCTGTTCCTTTTCACTGCAGCTTTCAGAGACCAATGTAAAGTCATGTCAAATACCGCTAACTAAACAGCTGCACAGCTGTCTACACCATGACAAACAAAGAGTGGAAGCACTTTGTATAACTACTTCTTCTGCCTGACTCCTCCTAACTTCTCAAACTTTATTAATTTCCATGCCATGCAATTGAAGTAATAAGTTACACACACAGGCACCACCACACCATTTCTACAGTGTGCTGTGTCTCTCCTTGAATGACGTTCAGCTCTTGGTAGTTTTTATCTTACTGTCACCTTTCTGTGAAGAGTGTGTAAACCACAAACGGACAGACTACCAAGTTAGGAAACTGGTTAGAAAACCCACTAAAGCGATGTACCTTAAAACAAAATAGTGGTTTTTTGGAAGCTGTCTTTGGTTTTATGTTTGTTTTGGGTTTTTTTTTAGAATTCATTGTATCAGTAGTTCCTTTGGAGCATATTTACAGCTTCTTGTAGCACTGTAGATAAAGTGATGTAAGTGGGAAATGATGAGGCAAATTATATTTCTTTATAACCCTCTTTCTTTGTATGTACTTTGCCATAGCATTTTTACTGAAGTTTTTGTGATAAGTTTTGTGGATCATGTTATAAAATGAATCTTTTCCAGGAAATAGTCTAACCATTTATGATGGCTTTCAATATAAATATTTTTATAAAATCCTTTACCTTCTGAAGATTTTATGTTACTTATTCAATTATTGTCTTAGTATATAGCTTCTTATTTGAATTTTAATTCTCTGATAGAGTGCATGGAAGTTTTTGAGACTTATGCTAGTTGCTTTTGTGCTATTCATAAATGTTTTATGTAAAGGTATGACAATTGAGATGGCAGTATTTACATTATTTAATGATAGGCATATAAAATTGAAAATACTGACCTATAGATGCTTGTATGTGAGTAACTTAAGTTGTTTGATTTTTCCCTTGATACACAAGCTAAGCTGCTTGTAAATGTTGCAAGGAATAGAGATCCCTGGGGTTGATTCCAATGCAGTCTTCCAATTAATTATTTAACACCTTTAAACAAGACACTTCAAGTGTCTTATGTCTTTTTTTTTTTTTTTTTTTGGTAGAGCTTATCTTTATTTAGATTTTGTGAACTTAAGTAAATGCAAATGTAAAATTAGTTTCAGGTGCTTGCATCCTAGGATAAAACATCTTGTGGGCAATTTGCAACACGAGTCATAAAGATAAGTTGCCATTGTTGTCATTTGTTCTTCTGTCAACTATTCATATTAAACTGCTTGAATATTTAATCCTTTTCTCCTTTTTTTCTTCTATGTTAGCATGGAGGAGTTTATGTGAAAAGAAGTGCCAAATTCAATGAAAAAGAAATGAGAGAGAAGTTGAGGACCCAGGTGAAAGCTGAGACTCCGGTAAAACTATTCCTTCCTTCTGATTTCTCTGAATTTTTAGTGATAAAGGCTTAATGGAGAAATAAGCCTTGCCTGACACCTGCAAGCTACAAGACAGTCGTCATGAATTTGCTTTCTTTCTGTGTTTTTAAAGTTATTTTCTGATATTAGAGTGATACCTGTAATTAAACTTAGAAAACTTTGACTAGTGCTTTGAGTGACATGAACTTCAAGCCATCTGTAGAGGGCAGGGGAGATCTGGACTAAATCTTAGAACATGAGCTGTAGCAACTTGCATGGGGAACCACTGTTTGTGTTCTCTGTGTTTCAAAAGACACATTTAGTCTACTGTATGTTTGTTGGAGACCAGTTTTCTTGACTTCTTAAAGTCAAGAACCATTCTTACCAAGTCTTAGTCATTCCAATGATCAATCATTTTTAATGGTAGTAACATCTTAGGACTCAGTAACTTTGTTTGCTATGCCTGGGGAAGGAAAAGAAAAAAAAAAAAAGAAAAAACACCCCAAAAAGCAAACAAAACCCAAAAAACTCAACTCCAAACTCTTGATAATTTTCTATTTGAAGAGTGATTGTTAGTGCCAAGTGACTTTTCTCATGACTCCCTGTATGGTTTGTGGTTCAGTGGTTAGAAACACTGTGCTTCACTTCTATTACTTGCTGTGCATTGAAATGTTTTCTGCATTTTTGGCTGGACTTAACCCGCTCAGCAAGCCTTGATATAGAACAGTTACACTTCCATTTTATTTAAAATACTCAAATTACTAAGTGGCAAACCTCTTATAAAGTGAAGCTTGAGTAAAAGGAGTGAATGGGTTGTTTTGACCTTTATAATAGTCTTTTGTTTAGTTTTTTTCCTCATCTTTTTTGGAGAAAATGTGTTTATGTTTTTTTGTGTGTCTGCATTGAAAAATTAAACTGGGCTTACCGCTGAGAGGCTTAAATGAGTAAAGGTCCCCTAAGAGAATGGTCAGACTCATTCTGTCTTGAGCTAAGATTTAGCACGTACAGGAAAGGGGTTTGTTTTTAAGAGTTTTAAGCATACAAGTTACAAAAGCAAGAAAAACATTAGTTACTAAACTTCTGTTGTCCGGTGTCTAATCTAATGATGACCACATGGAAAAGATGGTCATAGGAGTAACTTACGCCTGCATTACCAGGGAGGGTCCTGGAATGTGAAAGAGTTGTGTTGCATCAAGTTATTTTATGTATGTCCTTGGCAAAGACTCTTCTCTGTCCAATTTGCTGAGTAATGGAATAAGCAAAGAAGAATTACAGTATGCATGAAACGTGTCTGTAATCATCCCCCTAAGCAACTGCTCCCCTTGCAGAATGCTGATTAAATTTGCTTTAGTCTGGATGAAATATTGCAGTGAAGTTCTTTCCTGCATAGGCCTGTGGATTGCAGGGGGCTGTTGTAATAATAATGTGTTTATTTGAACTCTGTATTAAATCGGCTTCCTTTACAGGAACATAGATTTTGTTGTAATATAATTGGGAAGACAATTGGGAATATATCTAATGTATATTATGTAATATCAGGAAGATACGTCTAGAAGCTCATCTAATTCCACATATCTTTGGCAACTTGCAAGTGATGTTCATTGTTGCTGCAGTGTTATAAATTGACTGGACAGGCTAGTGTGTGGTACTCCAATGGAAATGTAATAGGAATTTTAAACATAAAGCTTCTCTCTAAAGCTTCTACATCCACCATGGGTTCTGCTTTCCATGGTAGATGTCTACATGTGATAAATAAATCTAGAAGGCTTTCTTCTGGAATCATCATTCTTCTCTTTCCTTCATTGTGTGTGGATTGAAGGATTATGCCTAACCTATCTAAGCTAATGCTGTATGAATTCTGAATCATTTGAGTACATCTGGTTTTGATGTAATTTGTCTGTCTGGAAGTTCATTGATGTTGGAAATGGGAACAGAATCTGGACATGCTTGCCAGGCAGTTGCCGCCGTTTTCCTCATATTATCTAGAGTAGCAGTCTAGAAGCGAAATAAGTGTAACTGCTGCAGAAATGTGTTGTTTTAAATCTCCTTCAGTTAAGCCATATAGAGAACGACAAGTTTTACAAAACCAAAGCTGTCAAAAGCCTATTTATTGAGACAAATGTTTGTGTCTGCTGGGGTAAAAGACACAGACTGTTGAGTTGTCATTTGAGGGAAGACTAAACTTTATATAATTCACTTTATCTGAGAATTTAAATGCAAATGCTGTAAAAATGCCCTTTAACCTACAATTACTACTGGGAAAAGAGTATGATAACCTGTGTCCTTACTGCATTATTCATGGAGACACTTAGCAGTTCTGTGACTTAGTGTGACAATCACGAGCAACTATATTGCTTTTAAAATGAAGGCATTTTAATCAGTAAAGCAAGTATGCTCTGAACTCATCAGCTTTGTGCAAAAATAATTCATATACTAGTCTGGAATTTTTCTTAAAACTTAGCATGGATTTCTACAGCCCATGGTGGGCTTTTCCTCAGCGAGCAGCTCTAATTGTTCAGACGTTCTGCACAACTGGTGGAGTCTAATGTAGTGACAGAGGAACACTTGCCTTTCAGCTGCTCAGGAAAGAATTATATGCCAATCGTCTGGAGATGGGCAAAAAATTATGTTAAGGGTCACTTTGTTATTTACGGTTCCTGTCCACATACAGTTTAAACAACAGAATCCAAATGATTAATGTTTGGTCTGACTGGAGCCATCCCTGTTGCCATTAAGTAGCTGAGTATGTGTAGGAAGCAGAAGCTTTTTGTAGCAAGCCCTTCACTGTTTTACTGTGGTCTTTTGTCTTACGAAAAGTAAATTGGAGTTGAAGCATGGACATGAAACATCAGGCTGCCCTTGGCCTCTTATATTCAGAGTGAAACAGGACTAGTGATCTGGTGTGCCTCATTTTGTGTAG
>WBNM01007116.1:1724-15279 GCA_013399055.1 Ramphastos sulfuratus
ACATCTAGTCTAAATCTTCCCTCTGCCAGTTTAAACCCATTGCCCCTTGTCCTGTCATTGCAAGACCTTATAAATAGTCCCTCCCCAGCCTTCCTGTAGGCTCCCTTCAGATATTGGAAGGCTACTATAAGGTCTCCTCAAAGCCTTCTCTTCTCCAGATGAAGAGCCCCAACTCTCTCAGTCTGTCCTCATATGAGAGCTGCTGCAGCCCTCTGATCATCTTTGTGTCCCTCCTCTGTACCTGCTCCAACACTTCCATGTCCTTCCTGTGCTGGGGGCTCCAGAACTGCACACAGTACTCCAGATGGGGTCTGACGAGAGCAGAGTAAAGGGGCAGAATCCCCTCCCTTGCCCTGCTGGCCACGCTGCTCTTGATGCAGCCCAGGACTCGGTTGCTGTCTGGGCTGCATGCACACTGCAGGCTCATGCTGAGCTTTTCATCAACCCAGACCCCAAGGTCCTTTTCCTCAGGGCTGCTCTCCAGCCATTCACCACCCAGCCTGTATTTGTGCTTGGGATTGTAAGCACTTGTGATAGTCCTAGCTAGGCAAGAGTTACTATCATGTTTCTTTAGTATTAATAGAAGTGTTAAAATCAGGGATGAGAGTCCCTGATGATGTGCTTCAAGTAACACCTTTGGATATTATAATATTCTGGTTTATTGAGATCTCAGATTTCTAAATGGTTTAAATGTCATTTTGGTCCCTGCATTTGCAGTATTGCAGGCATTTGGAAAACCTGTTTGAGGGATCAGTGCCAAGCCTTGTGGCATGGAAAAATGTAACAACAGTTGTCTAATTTACAGCTCTTAAATGCTTGTATCTGATGCATGTAGTCCTTGAGATAGGTAGCGAGATGAGCGAATGCAGTCTATAGCCGTAGCTGTCACCTTTAGAGATGAGTATGATAAGATGTGATTACAGCACACTTGTGAATATCATGTAAGTAAAACAAAATGTATTTAGGTATTTTATCTCAGGATCCTTGTCAACCATGTTCACATACCAAGTCTTCTGAAATGCCTGTTACTAGGTTTCTGTTCAGTGACATAGATCATTTAAACTCAGCAGGTCAAAACATAATCTTGCACTTGTGCTGACTGTAGTTGAACAGAAATGATCCTTAATACACATCCTTTGTAATTAGCTTGATAAAGTCTCAGTATGGGGAGGGAAGAGTGAGAACAGCAGCTTAATCCTTAGTTTGAGCTGACAAATCACCCTCTGTAGTAGAGTGAAAGTGACTTTCAAACTGCTCACTTTCACTAACAATTGAGTATTTCTGTTGCAGGGTTATGTCTGATGAACTAACCAACACCAGAGCAATTCTTCAGCGTCAGACCAGGGACGCACAAAGTGCAATCCAGGACTTGCTGAGTGAACGTGATCAGTTCCGTCGAGAAATGATTGATACACACAAGTATGATTTTTTTCTAATCCAGACTGCCTTTTACAAACTTCATTTCTGTTGGTTTATTCTAGGCTAGAAATGAGTCAAATGACTTTGCCCTGTTTGAGTAATACTCAACAAAAATTAATTATGCTGATGGATAGTACAGTCATAACTTGGGTCTCAGAGCCAGAAGAGTCAAAGTAGCTTTAATTCTTCATTCCCTAGAGGTGTGAGATCTTGGGGTTAATATGTTGTAGAACTGACATCCCTTATTTACTTTATTCAGTCACTTAGTGTCTTAACTTCAGGTCTCCTCTGTCTCCTCCCACAGTATGGATTCTTCTACCTACATTGACCTTTTCAGTGCTTATCCTGCCAGATGTCAAATAAATTTTGCCAGTATTAAAATACTGTGTTGGTGAGGCCTTGCCTTGGAGAATAGCCTGTTTGCATTCTTGGTTTTAAACATTTCTTTTTTTCTTTTTTTAAGTTTTGTTAACATTCAACTTATTCAGCAAGTCTTCATAAGGGACAATTCCTCTGATAGTGAAGAGTACAAAACCCACTAACTGCTTTTTCTCCTTTCTGCATAGGCTCCTGGAGGAGCTGATGGTTTCTCTTCAATGGGGCAGACAACAGACATACTATCCTAGTGCCCAACCTTACACTACAACAGAGCTGGCAGCTGTGAACTGTACGCTGGCCAAAGCTGTGAGTTCACATCTTCTTGGAAATGTTGGCACTAACAGTCCGAAAAAGACTTCAACAGCTGTGGAGTTTTGTAATACCCCTGCTGAGAAAATGGCTGAAATGGTAAGAACTATTCATACATCTCAGTCTGTCAGCACAGAGTCTTCTTTCCAGAAATAAAGCTACTTAACAGTTTGCCCTTTGTAAAAACTATATACAGGGAAAACATGATGAATAGAGCTGTTTCCCTCATTTAATATAATATTTAAAAAAAAAAAAACCAACCTAACAAAAAAAAAAAAACCCGAGACAGCCATCCCCCCACCAAAAAATGAAAACAAACAAAAAAAAGACACCCACCACTCTTACACAGGGAATAATAATTAACCTGGAAGAATAAGCAGAAAGATAATAAATTTTATATATATATATATATATATAGAACACAAATAACATAACGATGCACATTGTTTCCGTCTGTCCATAGCACCACAAATGATTGGGTCAAAATTTGTTTAGAATTAGTGTGTCAGGAGGAAGCCAATGGAAAATACTCAATTGAGTCTAAAATTTGAGTGGGAGAAGAAAATCAGGTAGGAATAAGTCATAACACTTAAGCACTAGTTTCTGTTGCTCTAAAAATCAGTCCTCTTGAAAGTGGGTGGAAACACAGAGAGAAGCTATATGGTTATCTTCCAAGATAAGGTTCCACTGCAGAAAGCTTGATGTTTAAATAGCAAGTTTGACTCAATATTTAGTCTGGAAGCAACTGAGTAATAGTTCAGTAGCAGGATCCTCACAGTGCATAGTGATCTGTGTTGTTTGTGCCTGTTTTTGCTCAACTGTGCTAAAACTTTTTTTTTTTTTAATTATTAATAAAGTCATACCTTGGATTTCTGCTGGGCATACTAATTTATAAACGGTATCTCTATCTTGAAGGTCTGCGTAGTTGGATATTTGATTTTCAACTCTGAAAAAAATGGCAAACTTGATTTTGAGCAGAAAAGCTTCCTACCTGTTAGAGAAGGATAAAACCCATTAAACTTCATAGATATATTTTCAGTCATAATTTTTTTCCATCTTTAGGTGCTACATGTACTGGATCCAGCTGCACATACAGAAACCTCAACTGAAGTTTCCTTTTCTGAGACCTCTCCTTCCTCCTTCTTTTCCACAAAGAAGACCATTGGAAGGTTTCACCCATATACAAGATATGAAGATGTAACTTTTAACTGTTGCAGTCATTGTCAAGGAGAGCTGATAGCCCTTTAAAAATACAGACAGTGCAATTGCACATGCACTCTTTCTGGAGAACTACACTCTTTGATGTTCAGCAGACTTCCTGTTTTCCTATTTCTTTCCATAATGGGTGTGTTTAACATTGGAAATTCTGTAGTTTCTGCTTCTCTACCCCTTGAAGTTAGGGACTCACAGGATTTCCTTAGCCTGTGGGATACTTCTGCTACTTATTTTCTTCTACAGCCCCAAGTCCACTTTGTAGAGCATAGAGGTGCCCTTGACTATGTAAAGTTTACAATCTTAATTAGTAAATCTCAATTCATTTCTTCTTAGAAGGATACAAAAGCATAACTATACCAAAGTCAATGAAGGTTGCTTTAAAAAAAATAGGCAATGGAAAATGGTCACCTCCATGCCTTCTTTTAGTCTTAGCAACAGTTACAAACTGTTCCCAAGTCTGTTCAGCCTTTTAAATTTAGTAATTAAAATGAGTATGTGCAATGATTCTTCATAGCTGTAAATTCCAAAAGTAAGAGCATAAGCACTGTTGTAGCCATCCTGGCAAGAAGGGGAAAGAGCTTGAATGAACTCTAGATGTAATACATAAATAGTAACTGTTTTCTATGGACTCTGAAAACTCTGGGGTGAAATTATTCTTGTGTCGACATGGACATTTTAGCTCTTTTTCCATCTATTTCAGCTTCTAGAATGAAGCTGTAACAGCTGATGTTCAGAAAAAAAAAGAGCCTGATATACCTCCTTTAGTACCTAGTGTTGAAACCTGACCTAACATTAGAACTCAATCCTTGCCCAAGGTCTTCCTGGGTCTTGTGGGAAGCTGAAGCATTAAGTTTGCACAGGTACTAGTTAAAAAAAAAAAATAAAAATATATATTTTTTTACTTGTATGGTTTTGTAATCCTGAAAAGAATCTTGAAAAGAACTTTTAGCAGATAATCTGCTACATCCAAAGAAGCCTATTTAAGTTGCAAATATAAAGAGGAAAGGTAGGAGGAAGCAAATACGCTTCTAATTTCGTAGTTTCACTCCTGAAGTTATCATATGTAGCTGTGTAGTTTAGAGCAGGTTTGTGTAATGGTTGCTTCTGCCCAGTTTTCCTTTGAAACATACCATAAATAGAATAGGTTAAGTTCGAAGTTGTTGCTGTTGCTGCCTTTGGTTTGCATGAAGGAACCTACAATGAACTTTATTTGCTTGCTTTCAAGTTGCAGTTTTACATTTAATACACCTGTATTTCTGACCTTATTTTCTGTGCAGCATAAAAGGAACCGTATGACATTGAACTGTAAAAACCTTTACTGGTCTGAGGTAATGAATGAAGGCTTACTACAAGGGAGTAACCTATAAAAGGAGACGGCTTAAAGAGAGATAGTCTGAACCTTTGCAATGTTTTGCCCTGCATTTGCTTGTTAGGCACAACAAGCATTTCTTGCCCATGTTGTCAGGGGAAGGTTACAGGAAGGAGGAAGGCACTTGTTACTCATGTTTCTCATTAGCAGGTGATTTTTTTCACACCCATTCCTATTATACTGTCAAAAGCTGCAATGGCACTGTCCTATCAAACACCAGTACTCTCTCTATACCTACAACTAAATGCAAAAATGGTAAGAGAAAAGTAATAATGGCAAGGGGGCTTTGCATCTGCCACTTCTGTCTGTTAACAGTACTTTAAAAGTGTTTACTCTTAAGTGGAAAAACAAAAGCACAATGCCAGATCATTAAATCTATTGGACAGAATGGCCCTCATCTTCCATTAACTTTATGATTTCATGAGTCACCTCAGCATATCTCTGACAAGAATTCACAAAACATTTAGCTGGCTATGGTGATGTAGTTTATTACAATTAACTTAGCAAACAAGGGCATGTATACAAGGAATCCAGCTTCCTTGACATTCATAACCTTAACCTTTTAATTGCATGGAAAACTACTGAAAATTATTCACAGAAATAAGTTTCCAAAACTGTAGCACATTCACATACACATTGTGTTCAATAACCACTTTCCCTGAACTAAAATCAAGTAATCCTCTAGTCAAGCCAGAATCAACAGCTGATTGACAGAGCAGTTTAAAGTGGTACCAGAAACAGCATTTTCTAGCAACCATAACACCTTCATCACAAGCAGCAGCAAACAGCAATATTTATCCAGCAAAAATTTAACATTTTACATACTAGCCTGCATCCAGGAATTCATGATGGAGTTGAGTATAAAGTGCCTTTTAAAGACAGGAACATGTATTTGCAACCCTCATATATAGATCATGCATGCATTTTGGTTTGGTCAAACTAATCAGATCCCTGAGTTACACTTAAAAGCAGGCTTTTCAACAGAATTGAAAATAAACGGATAATAAAATCATTGTCAGTGAAAGTAATTGTTAAACTTGCTTAAAAGCTTTAAAAACACCACAAAAAGTCAGTTGCTGTAAAAAGCGTGAAAGCTCAAGCCATGATAAGAGGGTTGTCACAAAGAGCTTACATCAAACTTTCAAGTGTAATGGTCTGTGAAGCGAAAGGATTTTGCCTCTGAATTAATGCAGTGGATGTTCTGCATCTGCTTTGCTCTTCTGGCTTCTAACCTAAGCTGCCTTGCTCTCTCCTTCGCAGCTAGTTCTTCTGCGCGTTTTTCTTCTCTCTTTCTTTTTAGCCATCTGTGGAAAGAGGAGGAGGACTGGCAGTTGCAATGGAAAGTTTTTTGTCATCCATTCATTTGTGCCCCCATTTAACTAGAATTGCCTGTCCTGTAGGATAAAATTAGGTGTGGCTGATCCAGCCTAAAAGCCTCCCACTCCTAAACTTGGGAAATGCTATTTTTCCATCCCAGTTCTCCTAATTCTGCACACACTTTTACCTCCTCACCTCTTTGTTAAGCTGATTCAACTCATGGACTCAAGAGAACAGCCATAATTTTATGCTTTCTGCTTAATGAAGTGGATAAATCCAAGTCTGCTCCAGAACAGGCAAAAAGAGACAGGGCAGAAGGATCTTTTTTCAGCAGAAGTAATTCACTATTTCAGCTCAAGTTCTGACAAATATTTTCATAATAGTGCACAAGCAACATGAAGGAACTAATGTGGTTTTGCTAGGGTGTGTAAGTTTTGACATGTGTACAGTTCTGGAGCCCCCAGCACAGGAAGGACGTGGAACTGTTGGAGTGGGTCCAGAGGACAGCCGTGAAGATGATCAGAGGGCTGGAGCAGTTCTCTGATGAGAACAGGCTACAAGAGTTGGGGCTCTTCAGCCTGGAGAAGAGAAAGCTTCCAGAAGACCATATAGTAGCCTTCCAGTATCTGAAGGGGGTCTACAGGAAGGCTGGGGAGGGACTATTTACACGGTCTTGGAATGACAGGACAAGGGGCAATGGGTTTAAACTGGCAGAGGGGAGATTTAGACTGGATGTTAGGAGGAAGTTCTTCACAGTAAGGGTGGTGAGACACTGGAACAGGTTGCCCAGGGAGGTTGTGGCTGCTTCCTCCCTGGAGGTGTTCAAGCCCAGGCTGGACAAGGCCTTGAGTGACCTGTACTAGTGGGAGGTGTCCCTGCCTATGGCAGGGCGTTGGAACTAGATGATCCTTGAGGTCCCTTCCAACCTTACCATTCTATAATTCTATATTCATGCAGGAAAAAAAAAAAACAAAAAAAAAACCACACCACACTAAGGACTTCGGCAGTAAAGAGTCACCATAAACTACATACATGGAATCATAGAATCATTGCAGTTGGAAAGGACCTCTAAGATCACGTCCCAACCCAACACCTCCACGACCACTAGACCGTGTCCTGATGTGCCACATCTACTCATTTTTTCAACACCTCCAGGGATGGTGACTCTACCACTCCTACCAAAACCACAGTCGTAAGCTGACAAGACTACAAATATATGTTTCAAATATATGTTCCCTAGAAATGACCCTACTCACTCTTTAAAGGCTCTGTTGCATTCCTCTGTTCTTGGAAAAAGTGCAATTCCTTCAGCTTGGCGTCTCAACATTTCTATCTGTTTTTCTTTCATGTGTTCTTGGTGCTTCTTTTTAAGCCATAACTTGAAGGCTTCTTCTGGATTCCTGCTCTTATCCTATGTAAAAAAAGAATTTAAAATTTTTTTTTAAATAATTTTATAAAAGGACATGTGCATGCAAGGCTTGTAATTAAATGCACTTTATATTAATCACATAATTCTTTGAACTGTGTTGGCATCTCCCATGCACAAAACATATTAAGTAAACTAGAGCATATGCTAATCTGGCATGGAATATACACATGAGCAAGCATTCAAAGCAGTACATTTTAAAAACAACTGAATTTAGTTTTAGTTGCCTCACTGCAAGGAAGAGGAACTTAAGAAGAGAGCATCTGAATCTTTTGTGTTTGGTCAGGAACTCCATTAGTTGCTTGACAAGTTCTTCAAAGGGTTTCCAGTTCACTGCAAGGTTCAGTCAAGTCATTCTGATGAAAAGGAGCATACCTGTATCTCTGATTTTATAGCTATTAAATTCACACATGCAGCTTCTACAACATGAGCCACCCTGCCAAGCAGAAGAATCTCAGAGATGCTAGTCAGTCACTAAAAACTCTGACAAAAATGTTTCCTATCCCTGTTTTCACATGCTTAGCTCTGAACCCAGGCTTAAAATCTGGTTTTCCTATTTAACAAGAGTACTACAGATTCCAGTCCTGCATCAGATAGATCTTACTTTGCTGTTCAAGTCATCTAGCTCCTTTGCACGACGACTTCGCTTTTCTTCTTGCACTTGCTCTTTTTTCTTCTGTAACCAAGCTTTAAAAACCATCTCATTCTCTTTTCTCTTCTGCTCTTCTTGTTCCCGTTTCCTTTCTTCTTCCTTAAATAGAATGAAAAGTCAAAAACTTAGTTTTTAAAAGAAGCATCTTAATTTGCAAGGGCTTTCCAAGACAGTAAGTCATTTGAATTCCATAGGAGGAAAAAAAAAAAAATTACTGAGGAAGCAGGAATACTCAACAAAACTGCATCATAGCTGATACTTCTAAGGAAGAAATGAGTTTGAGCGCTTCTGCAGTTCATGTTACATTTAGATGCTTCCAATCTAACCCTTTGTGATTGCTTTCATTTGATGATACACCTCAACTCTCAGACATTTCAATAGTATTAAATAAATACTTATAATTAGGCCTGCCCAGTATCTTTGATTGGCTTAAAATCAGTTAAAACATGCGTTTTAAAAATTAGTGCAGCTCTCAGGCTTGATGGACCACTAAACCCTAAAGGACACTTAACTATCTATAGACTGCAGGCAATAACTTTTAATTAAGGACTTTTTTTCTGGCCATGAATCATCAAATTGTTTTGATTGGAAAGGACACCTAAGATCATCAAGTCAAATCATCAACCTCACACAAATCATAGCCATTAATCTGCAACCTGAAGTGCCATGTCCACATTTCTTAACACCTCCAGAAATAGTGACTCCACAACCTCCCTGGGCAGCGTGTTCCAATGCCTGACCACTCCTTCAGTAAAGAAATTTTTCCTAATATCCAATCTAAATCTCCCATGATACAATTGAGGCTGTTTCCTCTCATCCCATTGCCTGACACTAGAGACTGACGCCCACCTCACTCCATCCTCTTTTCAGGTACTTGTAGAGACCAATGAGGTCTCCCCTCAGCCTCCTCTTCTCCAGACTAAACAATCTCAGTTTCCTCAGACACTCCTCATAAGACTTGTTTCTAAACCCTTCAATAGCTTTGTTGCCCCTCTCTGGACATGCTCCAGCACCTCAATGTCTATCTTGTAGTAAGAGGCCCAAAATTGAACCCAGTATTTGAGGTGTGACCTCGTCAGTGCCAAGAACAGGAGCACAATGACTTCCCTACTCCTGCTGGCCACACTATTCCTGACCCAAACTAGGATACTGGTGGTCTTGGCCACCTAAGCACACTGCTGACTCATGTTGAAGCAGCTGTTGAACAGCACAAACCACATCCTTTTCCATTGGGCAGCTCTCCAGCCACTCTACCCCAAGCCTGTAATGTTGCATGGAGCTGTTGTGATCCAAGTGTAGGACCCAGCAGTTGACTTTGTTAAACCTCCCACGTGTTATACCTCATACATGAAGCTGTATTTATTCAAGATAAGCTTAACATTTTTTTCCAAGTTTTCAAAACAAGTGTTTACAAAACAAAACACAAACTTGAAGGCCTCTTCTGGATTTTTATAAGGAATGGGGTTTTTTTCAATTACTAACTGCATTTTAGCTAATAGCAAATATCTACAAGGAGGAGAAAGATTTTCAATGATCGTTTTACAAAGCTGATTAGGACATTTTACCAAGTTTTTACTCTCTTTTTGACAGAAAAGCTACAATCCCCACTGATTTTAACACTCAGAGAAATCTATTCTTGCAGACAGATGATGTTATACATGCACACACAGCTTTTACACTATCCTCCAAATTTACTGAAGTGAAAGAAACCACACCAAAATGAAGCAAATGGATTCCAGTAATGTCAAGAAATGTTTCATGCATGTGAAATTTATCATAGAATAGAAGAAATCCATTCATGAATGAAGTCATACATTCTTACCTTTTCCTAAGCCAGCCAACAGAGATTTAGCTCACACTGTTAGGAAAATAACTTTCCTTACCTCCACTATGCTACCTTTCACTTTAAATACACAGAGTATGGTGTGAAGAGATACAGTCTTGTGTATACAAAGAAAACACATTGGTAACTCTTCACATTTATCACCCCTTGGTACTGAGCTGAGCCTCAGCAAACTTCAAATAAAGTAGGCTAGACCTATTTCCACAGGCAGAAAGCAAACTTTGAAGCTACTTTGCCAGCTCACTTAGAACATTATGGCACAGAAAAATGATAGATGCCTCACATTGTTTTTACAGAGCAACGCGGATAGTAAATTAACTTTTGGTAACTGTATCATAATGCAAAACAAAGAAAAGCATCTAAGCTTTGAAAATCTTTGTCAAAGATTTCTGAAGTTCATGTCAAAGGCTCATCCTACTATTTTTTTTTCTAAATAATGAACTGAGAAAGAACTAAAGTTTATTGTTTGTGGTTTTTTCCCCCCAGTAATACATAAGATACTGATTTAACTTGCCAAAATAGATTTTTTTTTCTTTTAAATTGCTGCTCTCTATAGATTCAAGAATAACCTCAGTACTTAGAATATTTTACTCCTCTTCATCTCTGTGTAGTACCCAAGTAAAACTAAATAAGAAAGAAATGTAGTACCAACTAGTGGAAGACAAAACTCATTCTTTGCAACAAACAATGAGAAAACTTAGTACAACCCTCACCCATGCAAAATCTCTACAGGTGTGCTAGTGTTAGGCTAATTGGAATATTGTAATGAGATGAGATCATTGGTTGTAAAAAGAAAATAATGATAAAGTCTATGTCATTTACTGGTTTGCTAAAAGGACTAAAAAGCCAAAGTGTAAATAATTTGTCCCTCTTTGCTCTGGGACATTTCTTCTCTTTGATTCTTCTTTGCTCCTCTCTAATATCTTCTGCTAACAGATAACGAGTAAGCTTTGCTGATTGTTTTGTCTGTCTGGGACACAGAGAGAGAGAAAGAGAGAAAGAAAGAGAGGCTTTGAGCCCCTTCTGGGCTTTTTTTGTTTGTCCAGGAGGGAGTTTGGATTTCTGTATTATTTCTAAATTGTCTATAATTGTAAATACTTGTAAATATATTGTGAATATATGCTTGGAAATTCAGCTTTGCTGTGAATATGGCCTTATCTTACTTCCAAGCCATCTGAGCTGGTCTGGTAAATTCCAATAGTGGGGGGGAAGTTTCTCAACCCACCACAACAGGGAAAATGTATTCAGCTATATACTCTGTCAGCATGACTTTAACTGTATGCATCTTATGTATGTAATAATGCATGCCACTTTTGAAGCCACCATACATGTTAAGAACACTCCTCTTTGATCAAAGTTCATAGAATCACAGAAAGGTAGGNGCTCTCTATAGATTCAAGAATAACCTCAGTACTTAGAATATTTTACTCCTCTTCATCTCTGTGTAGTACCCAAGTAAAACTAAATAAGAAAGAAATGTAGTACCAACTAGTGGAAGACAAAACTCATTCTTTGCAACAAACAATGAGAAAACTTAGTACAACCCTCACCCATGCAAAATCTCTACAGGTGTGCTAGTGTTAGGCTAATTGGAATATTGTAATGAGATGAGATCATTGGTTGTAAAAAGAAAATAATGATAAAGTCTATGTCATTTACTGGTTTGCTAAAAGGACTAAAAAGCCAAAGTGTAAATAATTTGTCCCTCTTTGCTCTGGGACATTTCTTCTCTTTGATTCTTCTTTGCTCCTCTCTAATATCTTCTGCTAACAGATAACGAGTAAGCTTTGCTGATTGTTTTGTCTGTCTGGGACACAGAGAGAGAGAAAGAGAGAAAGAAAGAGAGGCTTTGAGCCCCTTCTGGGCTTTTTTTGTTTGTCCAGGAGGGAGTTTGGATTTCTGTATTATTTCTAAATTGTCTATAATTGTAAATACTTGTAAATATATTGTGAATATATGCTTGGAAATTCAGCTTTGCTGTGAATATGGCCTTATCTTACTTCCAAGCCATCTGAGCTGGTCTGGTAAATTCCAATAGTGGGGGGGAAGTTTCTCAACCCACCACAACAGGGAAAATGTATTCAGCTATATACTCTGTCAGCATGACTTTAACTGTATGCATCTTATGTATGTAATAATGCATGCCACTTTTGAAGCCACCATACATGTTAAGAACACTCCTCTTTGATCAAAGTTCATAGAATCACAGAAAGGTAGGGGTTGGAAGGGACCTCCAGAGATCAAGTCCAACCCTCCTGTCAAAGCAGGATCACCTACAGCAGGCCACACAGGAATGCATCCAGATGGCTCCTGAAAGTCTCCAGAGAAGCAGACTCTACAACCTCTCTGAGAAGCCTGTTCCATTGCTTCAGTACCCAGAGAGTAATTTTTTTCCTTATGTTGAGGTGGAACTCCATGGGCTACAGCTCATGTCTGTTGTCCCTTGTTCTATCACAAGGCACCAGTGAAAAGAGACTGGGCCCTTCTTTACACCCTCCCTTCAGATGTAAACGTTGATCAGATCCCCTCTCAGCTTTCTCTTCTCCAAGCTAAACAGCCCCGCATCTCTCATCCTTTCCTCATAAGACAAATGTTCCAGTCCTTTAATCATCCTTGTGTCACTTCATTGGGTTCTCTCTACTATATCCCTGTCCTTCTTGAACTGGGGAGCCCGGAAGCGGACACAATACTCCAGATGGAGTCTCACTAAGACAGAGTAGAGGGGGAGAAGAATTCTCTTGACTGCTGGACACATTCTTCTTAATCCTTAGTGCTGTCACAGTTGTCTTCCTGCACAAATCTTATTTTAGGACTGAAGGCTCTCCCATATAACTATTACACACTTGATGAGCACCCAAATGTGCACCTGTATTACTGTGATAAATGTTAACTTCCTGCACTGCAGTGCCATCTGTGGAGATGCCGTACCATGTGCTATGTTTCAGTAAACAGTGGGCCTGTAATGGAACCTAGGTAAAGAGAGAGTTAAACACAAGTAGTAAGCACAATGTAGCAGAAGAAGGGTTATCTATGAACCACAGAATCATAGAATTGCTCTGGTTGGACAAGATCTCTAAGATCAAGTCCAACCGTCAACCTAATACAACTCGCAGCCATTAAACCACATCCTGAAGTGCCACATCCGCACAGTTCTTGAACACCTCCAAGGAACATGTGCCAGTTTGAGGCTGGGTGGTGCTTTTAAGGCCACAGAGTCACAGACCTCCAGAAGCTAGAGGGGTCCACAAGGTGTACCAGAAAATGTAATCTTTGTATTTCATACCCATAATCCTGCATGTCTACAAAAACTGGCTGCAAAGTCAGTATCTTCCCTTTTCCTTTGCTTCTCTCTCCTCTTAGGAAGAATGCCCAGGTGGTTCTCTCCTGCAGAAAGAGGTGTGGTTGTTGACCTTGGTGATGCTGTCAGTCAGGCCTGAAGTGGCTGGGGCTGCCAAGATGAATTTTTATGCTGTCACAAATGCTTTTGGTATGGGGGTAGAGAGGTATGGCAGGGAGGGGTCATTTAAGGGCTGTGGAATTCAAGCCTGGTTAGGGGAAGGCTTTGGAAGGTTTTAGCCTAATGAGATTGTTGTAAGTCCAGGTTACAGGACTGGGCCAAGGCTGGAT
>WBNM01007123.1:0-12450 GCA_013399055.1 Ramphastos sulfuratus
TTTCCCACGTGCAAGACTCTACCATCATCTCTTTTCTGCGCCGTCCAACTAATGTGTGTGCTCTGCATAAGACATTTCAGGTTGCTGTTTGGGCACAAACATATGAAGTTGACAAATGCCTTAAATGTTATGGCTGTAAAAGTGAAACCTGTGAAATCAGTCAAGTATTATTCACTCATGCTTGACAGTCCTTGAAATGTGTACTGCACTACCAAATGGCTCTTTTCAAGCCCACCAACATGACAAGGTGAAAGAACAACAATCAGGCAGGGAGAAGAAAGGAAAAGATACTCAGGAGTGGGATCACAGAAACAAATTCCCCCTTCAATACAGAGCAGCTGATTGTAAATTACTTTCAAACAGGTAAGCAAAACAGCTCCAGGCTGGGTAGGGAATGGCTGAGAGCAGCCCTGAGGAACAGGCCCTGGGGGTNCTGAAAGTTGGAACTGGATGATCTTTGAGGTCCCTTCCAACCTTACCATTCTGTGCCTCTATGATTCTATGATTTTATGAATTTGTCTTTGCAATAAGTCTGCTTACTACTTTTGTAAATGTATTCATATGTAATAGGTGTTATATGTTACGGGTATTTTTGTACTTCCAGATGTAAACCAGCATTCATGTTTCAGGGATGTATCTTCCTTACACCAGTGCTATGATATTTAGCAAAAGAAAATTGCCTATTTTGTCATGGCTTTTACAATAGGCTTTAACCCCTCTTTTCACATTTTTTCCTTCCATTCTAATCTGGCTTTCAACGGAAACCTCATATGACCTAAAGCTGATCCTGCAACATTAACCAAAGGGAGATTAGTGTGGAACAACTTTGGGACCTCTGATTCTTTCATTATGTGTTACACCAGTTAGACTATTATTAATGAAACAAACAATGGCTGATAAATAAAATACCCTGAAGCCTTTTTTATTTTGCTCTCTTGCATATCAGAATCAGAGAATCACTGAATGTCAGGGGCTGGAAGTGACCTCAAAAGATCATCCAGTCCAAACCCCCTGCCAGAGCAGGGTCAGCTTGCTACTTAGAGGAAAACTAAACCAAGCCAAACCAAATCAAAGACTAAAAGAAACAAACAGGCACACACCCCCAAAAAACCCAAAACAAACCCACAAAACCCTAAACCCAAAACAATGAAAAAAACAAACAACAACCCCACTGCAATTTGTTGTCTTAACAGGCTCAGTTTGTACAGAGCTTTAGACTTAAACCTCTTTTTTTTTTTTTTGGTATTCCTTTGTTTTTCCTGTAAGAGTGAAAGTTTTTACAGTTTCTAGAAATGTAAAGCAGATATGCACAAGGATGAAGAGCAAGAATACCATGGGTGAACAGTCACAGTCATTGCCAGCTGATAAAAGTTAGACCAGGCTGCTTCAATCTGGCATCAAAGCTTAGACAGACTAGAAGCAAAGTGCTGAGTTTCCATGGCAACCCCATCTCCTGCCCCATCCCACATGTGCTCTGCTTTGTTCAGCCCAGCCTGAGCACAGGGATGCTGAGCTCCTTCCTTCAGAAGGGTGTGTACAAACTAAAAGGATTTGTCATGAAGATGGGGAGAATGTATGAGAGGCATAAAACTACAAGGAGAAAAACTGCAGTAGCCTGGTGGTGACTGTCCACTCACCCAACACTCCTCCTGAATACAGTGCCAGGATCCATGCACCCATGGCATGGTCACCCTCTGGCCACTGCTGCTCTCCCACCCCCACTTCCCCACCCTACTTCCCAAGCAGCTCCCAAGCAGCTTCCCAAGCAGCTCCCAACTGACTCCCAAGCAGCTGCTGGGCATTTTGGCATCCAATGCTTCCTTGGGCTTTTGCCATCTATTTTTCAGGATGATGTGGTTTACACTGACTTTTATTTAATGGATAAATAAATGCATTGAGGCAGAAAACCGTTTGTTTTTTTTTTTTTTTGTTCTGAGATTTGCACAGTACAGAGCCCAGTATGGCCTTAAGCTGCAGTCAGGACTGAAGGGCCTCAGTGCTGCCATGTGGCACTGTCAGGCTCTTCCTCTTTTACACAGGAAAGTGATTTTTGGAAACTTTGAGTTACAGCCTTCCTCCTCTGCCACTCTTGCTTATTAAAATGAAGTATCACACAGCATCACAGTATAAGCAAGGTTGGAAGAGACCTCAAAGATCATCAAGTCCAACCCATTACCACAGACCTCAAGACCAGACCATGGCACCAAGTGCCACGTCCAAACCTGCCTTGAACACCTCCAGGGACGGTGACTCCACCACCTCCCTGGGCAGCCCATTCCAGTGGGGAATGACTATTTCCAGTCCTTTTGTCATCGTGGTTGAAGCAATTAATACAGACACCATGATACATGTCATGTGTGCTTGTGTTTATACATAGCTCAGATGGTAGAAGCAGCAGGTGTTTTATTATTAATATCAAATAAAGCCTCCCTTTTTATTTCAATAAAGTGAACAGCAAAGACAACACTCCCCAAATTTTTGTCCATGTGAGTTTGTAATCCTCAGAAAGCTTTTTCCCCTTAGATTTTTGTGCATGGCCAATGGAGTAATGCCTAACAGCCACCATAACCACACAATATAGAATCATACAATCATAGAATGGTTTAGATTGGATGGGACTTTAAGGATCATCTAGTTCCAACCCCCTGCCATAGGCAGGGACACCTCCCACTAGCACAGGTCCCTCAAGGCCTTGTCCAACCTGGCCTTGAACACCTCCAGGGAGGGAGCAGCCACAACCTCCCTGGGCAACCTGTGCCAGTGTCTCACCACCCTCACTGTAAAGAACTTCCTCCTAACATCCAGTCTAAATCTCCCCTCTGCCAGTTCAAACCCATTTCCCCTTGTCCTGTCATTGCAAGCCCTTGTCAATAGTCCCTCCCCAGCCTTCCTGTAGGCCCCCTTCAGATCTTGGAAGGCTACTCCAAGCTCTCCTGGAAGCCTTCTCTTCTGCAGGCTGCAGAGCCCCAACTCTCTCAGCCTGTCCTCACAGCAGAGCTGCTGCAGCCCTCTCAGCATCTTGGTGGCCTCCTCTGGACTGGCTCCAACACTTCCCTGTCCTTCCTGTGCTGGGGGGCTCCAGAACTGCACACAGGACTCCAGGTGGGGTCTGAGCAGAGCAGAGTAAAGGTGACTTATGTGACTTGGTGATGGTGGTGCCTTTCAGTCACTCTGAACTCCCTACGACCCACATATGTCTTCTTCCCCTTCACTGCTTGAATCAACAATTATACTGTGTTGATTAACTGCAGGAAAAGGGAAGCACATATCTGCATTTGCTTTTAAGTCCCAGGGTTGTCTGAATGCAGAAGAAGCCAGTGGCAATTTATGCCCTGCTGAAATATGGTTATCTTAACTGATAGATGAGGATTACCATAATATTTCCTATTAAGCCTCTGTGATTTTCTTCCCATTTCCATAGATAAAAAAGTGGCAATGCGTTATCGCTGGTGACATTGCAGACACTGACTTTAGCTATGAAAATAAAAATCTATCTGCACACATGAATCATGTTAAGATTGTTGCTGTTACATGAAACACACCCAACTCTTCAATCTCAGTGGTCCAAGGTTACGCTGAACATTCCAAACCTTCCAGAAATTTACTTTAAAGATGCTCCCAGTTGAAAGTTCCCCTTCCAAATCCAAAAGACCACCAGGCGTTACCATCAATAGCTCTAAGACTGCCAACAACACCATGAATCAAAACACAGACAGCAAATACTATGCAGTGTCCTCCTAGCTTTCTAATACCTGCAGAGTGACAAATACACTCCATTAGGTGGGTGCTCAATCACTGTTCATTTTCCTCTGTTTCTCACCCTAGAAGAAAATTCATTACGTGATAAATTTGTAAGCACTCTGCTGGCTGGTGGCTGGAAACTTCTTTCTACAGTACAAAAGCAACAAGCACAAGGGACACAATTTGATTTAATTGCACTGTTTACAAATGCACAAAACTGTGATTCTTTTCCTTTGCAAACTGTCACCTCCTAATTGTCCCTGGAACTATGCTAATGTGGCTTTGCTCTCCATTCTCTTTACCACCCCATCCCACCTCTTCAGCTGAATTATGCTTTGCTACTTTGTTCATGAAGGATGAAGATTAAAGCCAACCTGGAGTACTGTGTACAGTTCTGGAGCTCCCAACACAAGGAAATGGAACNTGTTTTGGTCAAATATTGTAGAACTCTCCATGCATAAACCTGTTCTCTCTTCCCCAAAAGAATAAAGTGCTAAAATTCAGAAGGAAAATGGAAAGAAAACAAAATATTTTTTTTTCCTGCATGAAATGCTTTCTCTATTTATGCATGTGTGCATTCAGGCACTGGCTCTGAGTCAATAAATGAGTGGACATTAGCACAAGGAAGGAGTTTTCATGTTATGAGAAGTTTTCCAAGGTTAAGTCAGTAGTGCAGTGACTGCTAACTTGTGGCAGTATTACCTGTGTGATATACAAAGGGGCAGAACTGATAGTATAGAGGTGACATTGTAAATCACCTCCCTTCATTTTTCTTAACCAAAACAAACCAACCCAAACAAACACACACAAAACAAACAAACAAACAAAAAAAATCCCAACCCAAAATGCTTTTAAGAGCCCTGATGGATTGAGGCATAGGAAAGCATCCTACTCATCTTTGTTTTCCTTTCAGTTTATAATAGCATTTTAAAATACAAAACCATTCCTCCTAAGAGTGCATCTTGGTTGTCTTATGGATGTTTGCAAAGCAGTCTGGCCATGTCAGAAGACTTGCTGTGCTCTGGTGAGGCATTTTATCATAGAATCATAGACTCACAGAATCAAACAGGTTGGAAGCGAGCTCCAAGCTCATCCAGTCCAACCTAGCATCCAGCCCTAGCCAATCAACCAGACCATGGCACTAAGTGCCCCATCCAGGCTTTTCTTGAACACCTCCAGGGATGGGGACTCCACCACCTCCCTGGGCAGCCCATTCCAATGCCAATCACTCTTCGCTGTCAAGAACTTCCTCCTAACATCCAGCCTGAACCTGCCCTGGCACAGCTTGAGACTGTGTCCTCTCATTCTGTTGCCTGGGAGAAGAGCCCAACTCCACCTGGCTACAACCTCCCTTCCATGCAATAACCTCCCTGTCCATGCAAACCTTCCTAGTATATGACACTGAGTTTTCCTGTGAAAAAACAAACATCTCTCTTCAGCCACAGTGGTAGATTTTCTGCTGGAATGCTACTTGAATATGATAAGAAAGAAAATGATGTGCTGGTGTGATGCTCAGAAGCACGCGGTCACCTCTGGAGCTGGGATCTGAGAGGGATTACTGAAGCTGGGTGAGCAGTTAGAAACTGAAGTGCAGCCAGTGAAAATGGAATGCTATTTCTGTGCTGACAGACTTTCCCCCCCTCACATATGTGTGTGCTGGTAGCTTTTATTGCATCGATTTTACAGCATTACCTGCTGCATTGTGTCCAAATGATGTTACACGGCGAATGGCGGCAGCCAGTGCCAAGAACAGAGCGGAAGGAAATCCTATTTTCTAAATGCAATTTCACCTTCTTCAGAGTAAATTTGAGCAGGAGGACTCAGTCTGATAAGAAATAACATATTTAAAGTATAGAACTGGACATTAAGTAACTAGAGAATGGTGTGACCCCAGTTAGTGGCAGAGCAGAAGAGCAATAGATGGAATTGAGGAATTCCCCAGACAAACATTTCTCCTCCGCTTACTTGCTGGAGAGAAATGAATTTATTGTGGGCCTGCTGCTTGTCACTGGGTCTGCTTAAGGAAACTGTTTAAAGATGGCAGTGAAAAGGAACCTGATATTTTAAAAAACCTTATTGTCCAGTATTATAGAATCATAGAATGGTAAGGTTGGAAAGGACCTCAAGGATCATCTAGTTCCAACCTCCTGCCATAGGCAGGGACACCTCCCACTAGCACAGGTCACTCAAAGCCTCGTCCAACCTGGCCTTGAACACCTCCGGGGAGGGAGCAGCCACAACCTCCCTGGGCAACCTCTGCCAGTGTCTCACCACCCTCACTGTAAAGAACTTCCTCCTAACATCCAGTCTAAACCTCCCCTCTGTCAGTTCAAACCCATTGCCCCTTGTCCTGGCATTGCAAGACCTTGCCAATAGTCCCTCCCCAGCCTTCCTGTAGCCCCCTTCAGACACTGGAAGGCTACTCCAAGGTCTCCTGGAAGCCTTCTCTTCTCCAGGTTGTAGAGCCCCAACTCTCTCAGTCTGTCCTTATAGCAGAGCTGCTGCAGCCCTCTGAGCATCTTCATGGCCTCCTCTGGACTCACTAGATGTAATCATGAACTGCTGCCTAGGCAGATCATACAGCTGTGTGACCCTGTTCTAAATATACTGCCACAAAGTATTTGAGTCTCATTACTGTTTTCTTGATGATGATTTGACTCATTTGTTGTGAAGTTTTAGGTTGGTTGAGGTTTTTGTTGTTGTTTGGTTGTCTGGCTTTTGCTGTTGTTTTTTTTTTTGGTATCCCAGAAGCATGTTGGTGTTTTATTCTTAAAATGTGTTCATGTGTGTACTGTCTTGATTTGGGAACACACTGCCTGAGGTACATCCATCCCCACAGTATAGGAGACTAGAATTTGAGGGCATTTAATTACAGGGTAGCACTAAACAGAACAGATGAAATATAAACTTGTTCAATGTCTAATAGCTTTTTGTAATGATGAAGTTAAATTTGAGGTAGACTTAGAATCATGGAATCATAGAATAGTAAGGTTGGAAGGGACCTCCAGGATCATCCAGTTCCAACCCCCTGCCATGGGCAGGGACACCTCCCACTAGAACAGGTCACTCAATGCCTTGTCCAACCTGGCCTTGAACACCTCCAGGGATCGAAGATTACATTGGGTGATTCTGTGCTCCACAACCTCCCTGGGCAACCTGTGCCAGTGCCTCACCACCCTCACTTGCTTCAGCTTAGCCAACTTGATCTACAGAGTTGTGAATTCTAGATTCCAGCCAGCTTTATGTGAACACTCAGGAGGATATAGCCTGGAATAAGCTGCTTCTCAGTGTACTACTTTTTTGGAAAGCAGGTGGAGCATCTCTGCCATGAGGACAGGCAGACCGAGCTGGGTTTATTCAGCCTGGAGAAGAGGAGATGCCAGGGGGACCTTAGGGCAGCCATCCAATGCCTGAAGACATCCTAGAGGAAAGCTGAAGAGGCACTTTTTATAAGGGTGTCTAGCAACAAGACTAGGGGTGATGGTTTTAAGCTGAGGGAGAGTAGGTTTTGAGTGGATCTTAGAATGAAGTTGTTCAGAATTAGTATGGTGAGGCTCTGGAATAGGCTACCCAGAGATGTTGTAGATGCCCACTCCCTGGAGGTGTTTAAAGCCAGATTGGGTAAGGCCTTGGGCATTCAAGTGTAGTTGAGAGATGTCAGTGCCCATGACAGGGAGGTTGGAGTAGCTGATCTCTGATGTCCCTTTCAGCCTAAGTCATTCTGTGATTCAGGGAAAGTTTGCTATTGTAGTCCTGCTATATAAATACATAAAATATTCTCCTACCAAAATAGGAAATATTCTCCTACCAAAATGTGAAATATTCTTCTACCAAAATGTGAAATATTCTCCCACCAAAATATGAAATATTCCCTACCAAAATGTGAAATATTCTCCTACCAAAATATGAACTATTCTCCCACCAAAATGTGAAATATTCTCCCACCAAAATGTGAAATATTCTCCCACCAAAATGTGAAATATTCTCCTACCAAAATGTGAAATATTCCCTACCAAAATATGGAATATTCTCCCACCAAAATGTGAAATATTCTCCCAGCAAAATGTGAAATATTCTCCTACCAAAATGTGAAATATTCTCCTACCAAAATGTGAAATATTCCCTACCAAAATATGGAATATTCTCCCACCAAAATGTGAAATATTCTCCCAGCAAAATGTGAAATATTCTCCTACCAAAATGTGAAATATTCTCCTACCAAAATATGAAATATTCCCTACCAACATATAAAATATTCTCCTACCAAAATGTGTGCACTTGACAGTACTGTTTCAGAAATGAAATAGTTTTATTTCATTTTTTAATTCATAATTTATTCAATAATTTTTATTCATTTTTTTAGCTAAAAAAAAAACAAACCACAAAAAAACCCAAACCCAAAAAAACCCTAGCTCAAGGTAAATCTTTTTAGCTATATGAAGAACTAAATCATTATAAATTGAATACAAATTGGAAGTGCCCTGAGTTTCATACCCCAGCCAGCATTATAGCCAGAAAGTCTTGCAGTGTGCTTGTTCTAATGGAAAACAACCTTTACAGTTTGGAAGAGTGTTAACTGGGCCCCTCATGTTGTCTTATGTTCTGTAGTCCACAGTACAATATCTGGATGCTGTTACTTATGCTGAAAATCACTGCTGGTCCTTCCTAGTCCCCTCTCTTAGGAGTGGGATAGATGTTCAAAGGGCAGAAGACCTTCCTGAGGAATCTCAGCTGCAGCAGCACATTTAAATGGCTCTATCAGTTTAAATCTACTCTTTAGGGCATGACTTTTTTTCTGTGCACTCAAAAGCATTTTGTGATGCTCTCCTGGGAGGTGTTTCAGTGGCAGAAAAACTGTGTATGGGTGTTCTTGACATCTGCTTGAGAGCAGGTTAAACACAAATAGAGATGCTTGATGCTCCATTTGCTTTCCCTCAGCCCTCCCCTTAGGTAAGATAATTGTGTATTGTCAGCCTTGCAGCCTCTGATGTTGTTGATGATGATAATCAGGAAGGTGTGAATGTGGATCCCCTGCTTTCCTTTGAAAGCTAAAGGGAATCTGGAGCAGACCTGCAGCCTGGACAGTGCTCTGGATTAAGAACTGAGGCCCTTTGCTGGTGAACTCGACTGAACTGTGTGCTTTTCCCATTAGCAAAGGGATGGGATAAGTGGGATGCTTTGCAGCAGGGACAAAAGACAAGGCAGCTGTGGTTGTGCATTCTCTCAGCTGCTTAACTGTTTTCTGTTGTGGTTAAAAAATCTATTCCTTTATGTAAACTGCTTTTGTCAGTTCCACAACCAAAAGATATTACATGCTCTGGTAGCTCTTTGCATTCAATATCAGTCTTCAACTTGAAGGGACCTTCCAGCATTCACCTCGAAGCTTTAGCTGTTTCCAGAAATATATTTAACAAAGATCTCTTTGAATGTTAGAGCTCTTCTTTTGGTCTTTAATGAGAATTGGAGAGGGGGGAGGGAAAAAAAAAAAAAAAATTAAAGCGGCTCCACAGTGTAAATGAGCCCAAAGGTCTACAGCTTGCTGTGATGGTTTAGCCCTGGCTGGGGGCTAAATGCCCATCAAAGCTGCTCTGTCACTCCCCATCTTAGATAGACAGGGGAGAGGGGAAAATACAACAAAAGCCACTCATAAGATAGAAGCAATTGAGTAATAACAAGCAAAGCAACAGACCTGGTAGAAGGAAAAGCAGAGAGAGAGATGCTAGGTCTCTACTGCCCACCAGCAGATGATGTTCGGTCAGCAGAGCTCTCTCTGCTTGGTGATTACTTTCAGAGTACAGAGGCCATGAATGAATCTTCTCCAGACTTCTTCTTTCACTTCCTTCTTGTATCTGAGCTGACATCATATGGCATGGGATAGCCTTTGGCCAGTCTGGATCAGCTGGTTCCACCATGTCCTCTCAGCAGCTTGGGATGGGGAGATGTTGGAATAAACCCAGCCTGGGCGCTCAGCCTAGCAGGGGCCACAATGCTGGTGTGCTACCAGCACTCAGCTACAGCACTGCAAAACACAGCACTGGAAAGATGCTTTGAGGAGAATTACCCCCAGCTCAGCCCAGTCCAGACCCACCACTCTCACCATTCTGTGTGTGTGTTACAACAGGATCCTTGTAAGATGAGGGCATCAGAACTAAGCAAACCTAAGAATTACTGTAAAGTAACAATGCAGTGGTTTCATTTCTTCCTTTATTGTGGCTGCAATGAATCACAGAATCACAGCCTCACAGGATCACAGCCTCACAGGATCACAGAATCACAGAATGTCAGGGGCTGGAAGGGACCTCCAAAGCTCAACCAGTCCAACCCCTCTACCAGAGCAGGATTTCCTAGACCAGATGACACAGGAACACATCCCAGCAGGTTTTGAAGTCTCCAGAGAAGGAGACTCCACAACCCCCACTGTGCCAGTGTTCTATCACCTTCACAGGGTAAAAAATCCTCCTCTTGTTTCCATGAAACTTGCTATGCCTCAGCTTCCACCCATTGCCCCTTGTGCTGTCCCTGGGCATCACCCAGCAGAGCCTGGCTCCAGCCTCCTGGCACTCACCTTTACGTATTGATAACCATTGCTTAGGTCACCTCTCAGTCTCCTCCTCTCCCAGCAGCACAGCCCCAGCTCCCTCAGGCTCTCCTCCTAACAGAGCTATTTCATTCCCTTCAGCATCTTTGTGGCTCTGTGCTGGACTCTCTCAAGCAGTTGTGTGGTAGAAGGGGAAGCCAGGGCACACTGTATATCAAAGTCCCTTCTATTAACAGTTCATCAGCACTACCTAGCTCGTGCTATGGGTGTTCTTCTGACTGTTCTTGGATTAAAAAGGACCACTACAGATGAAAGCTTTCAATATAGATTTTTACAATCATTATCAGTGTTAGCAATGGACACACCTCACACCTCTGTAAGGTTCCTGAGCATAAGGATGTTTTAATTGCTTCTTAACGAGTTTGCTACAAAAGCAGGAGCCAGTCTGTTTAATGAAGAATTTCAGCTGTGTGACTCAAGAGTGTCTCAGGAGTACTCTTGAACATATACACTAAGTGATTTTGGTGTGCTTTGGAAATCAGGACCTCTGAAATGTATGGCTTGTACTGCTTTAGTTTAATGGGCTGTCAACTGTCCAGGCAGATCAGTGCAAAGTCAGACAGCTCTCAGATCTTCAAAGAACATAATGAAAGAAGTGAATATAATTAGTTATTAGCTAGAAGGTACAAAACAAGTGAAAAAAAAAGAAACAGTGTTTTTTTTTCTTTTTTTTGGTCTTGAATTAGATAACTGAAACTTTAGCTGTCCATGTGTCTAAAACATCTGCATAGTTATTGGGGAATGTGCTGAACAGTGAGTGCTCATTTGTCTCCATTTAATAAACACAGCCATATAAATTCATCACTTGCTCAGCCTTTTTAAAATTCCCTGCCTTTTTACAAACGTGTTTGTATCACCTTTGATGGTTTTGTAGCATGTGAAAGGAAAAAAAAAAAAAAAATCAAGCCTGAATTAAATAACATTTTTAGCCCCTGAGAGGCTCTGATTGGGATTTCTTTTTCTTCATGGAGGAGCCTGACAGTAGGAGTTCTGTATGTACAGATCACTCGTGTTTAATAATTGTCAGTTAAATAGATTCTATACTTGCAATAAGAAATTTCTGACCTTTACTTTCCTGCACATTCCCAAGTTGCTTAGTAGCCTCAAAGCCCAGATCTCTGAAGTTACTAAAGGTTATTACCTTCATAGGTGATAATGAGAGCTTTTAATACACAGACATGCTCCGTCACTCGTATGCGAACAGTAGGCTAATGATGATGTAGGAACTGGGACAAGCCTGCTGCTTGGTTGTTGGAAGCAAATGTGGCTGTGTATCACCAGTGACAGTCCTCAAGATGAGTGTTGTACCAAGTGGGTGCCTGCTCTGCTCCACCCAGCACGGAGACTGATAGCGGCGGGGAGGGAAAGATCAGACTCTTAGAGTTCTGATGTCTTCTAGGAGCAGAGTACCTGTTAACATCACAACTATTGGGGTCACTTCTTTGCCCAAGCTGCTTCTGTTTTAGAGATTCCTGAAGAACAGCTGCCCTGAGCACTGGTGGTGTTGGCAATATGGGTGATGGATGACTTCAGTTTCGTGGCCAAATTGCTTACCCAGGCATGAAGAAAAGAAAATGCTTGTTCCATTTCCTCCCCTTCTAGCCTATTTCTGCTATTCAAACTTTAATTTACCCTTTGCATTAAATTATTCACTGGGAGCCAGTCAGTATGTTGTGTTATTTTTAAGATCTTAAAGCCTTCCTTTGGCAAAATATCCAAGGAGGAGAAATGTCAGGCATTGTTTTATTTTAGCTGGAATTCTGTGTGTTGTGCATACAGCACAGATCTGTAGATCAGTGGATTGGAAGTATCCTTACACAATTCATCAAGTTTGAGTAAACTCAAGATTAGATGCTTGGAGGAAGGGGGAACTAATACAATCCAGCTTGCATGAGAATTGTCTGTGCATAGAGCACAGATCTGTAGATCACTGGATTGGAAGTATCCTTACACAATTCATCAAGTTTGAGTAAACTCAGATTAGATGCTTGGAGGAAGGGGGGACTAATACAACCCAGCTTGCATGGGAATCATCTGTGCATACAGCAGAGATCTGTAGATCACTGGATTGGAAGTATCCTTACACAATTCATCAAGTTTGAGTAAACTCA
>WBNM01007123.1:34539-45928 GCA_013399055.1 Ramphastos sulfuratus
GCTGTTCTCAGCCATTCCCCACCCAACCTGGAGCTGTGCTTGAGGTTGTGCCCACCCAGGTGCAGGACCTTACACTTGGCCTTGTTGAATTTCATGAGGTTGGCCTGGGCACAGCTCTGTAGCCTGTCCAGGTCCCTCTGGATGGATCCCTGCCCTCTAGGAAGGTGACTGTGCCACACAGCTTGGTGCCATCTGCACACTTGCTGAGGGTGCACTGATTTCTCTGTCCAAGTCCTGGGTGCCTTGTGGCCCAAACTAGGAAAGTATCACTTCTTTCTGAACTTACAGTCCTGAGTCCTTTTTAACAAAAGAAAAGAAAAAACCACTCTGCCCCTTAACTTTCCCCTTAATTTTCAGGTGCCTAACATATGTTTCCTAAGGCAAAGTAGGTGTACAAAGAAGATAAGAAGCTTTGGTTTCATATCTAGAAAAATCAGGAAACAAAAATCCCTCCCAGTGGGGAAGCAAGGTATAAAGCTGACCTCATCTAATTTACCTTAAGGTAAGAAGTGAAGGCTGCTTTTTTTTTTTTATAGGTGGCTCTCGTTCCTTCACAATGTGCCCTTTCTACCTTTCCTTGATTCATCTTACATCTTTGTTATCCCGAGGTTAAAAAAGGCAGAATTTATCTTCTACTGAAGACAACTCTTTAAAGAAAGGAGTCTGAATCACTAAGGCCAAGCCCAGAAGCAACTGGAGGCAATTAGGAACATTTTCTTTAAAACTTGCACTCAACCTACACATGCTTAACTTGAGAGATCAGAGAGAAATATAGCTGGAGGACAGGGGTACTAACAGCTACCAGATCTAACAAACCAGCAAGGTGTGCACAGGCGAGCTGTGGCAATATTGACTGTGTGTTCATTAAGGACATGAGTGCCAAGTGATCAAAGTGTTGCTCTGCTGGGAGACATTTTACTACTTAAAATGGCAGATGGAGTTCTTCTTTCTTCTGTTGCCTTAAAAAAAAAAAAAGTGCAGAACTTGTTGGCCTGAAAGTATTCCTGGGATGAAATTTTTCTGCAGTCTTATGCTGTCCTTTGTGAAGAAGCTTAATCGTTGATTCAGGAGCCTGAAACCCATCAAGATTAAAAAGTAGCTATGTGACTCCTTTCACTCCTGATGACTTAACACTAACAGCTTCATACATTTAGTGCACCTGAAACAGGATTTGGTATCTCTACAGCAATGTGAAGTGAATCACCTCTCAATAATTTTTCTGACTTTCACTGTTTTACTTTTTCTCTGCTTGCTTTCGTTTCTGTGATGTTCTCTCCATGACAGGAATCATAGAATGGTTTAGGTTGGAAGGGACCTCAGAGCTCATCCAGTTCCAACCCCCTGCCATAGGCAGGGACACCTCCCACTAGTACAGGTCACTCAAGGCCTCATCCAACCTGGCCTTGAACACCTCCAGGGAGGTTGTGGAGCACAGAATCACTCAACATGATCAAAGATCACGTTGGGTGATTCTGTGCTCCACAACCTCCCTGGGCAACCTGTGCCAGTGTCTCACCACCCTCACTGCAAACAACATCCTCCTAACATCCATTTCCAATCTCCCCTCTATCAATTCAAACCCATTCGTCTTGTCCTTACAAGACCTTATCCATAGTCCCTCCTGTAGCCCCCTTCAGATCCTGGAAGGCCACTCGAAGGTCTCTTGGAAGCCTTCTCCTCTCCAGACTGCAGAGCCCCAACTCTCTCATCCTGTCCTCATAGGAGACAGGTTTCTTTACCTTTTAATCTTTTAACATTGTATTCTGGAATTTGTTTTTGCTTTTTCTTTTAATTCTAGTACTTGTGATTAGATGTCTCTTCTCTTCCATTCTGATACACTTTACTATCAGTAGTTGGTTCTGAGTTGGTTTTGCTTGTTATTTCTTATTGGATTCTTTTAAAAAGAAATTTCCCTGCCTCTATTAGTTTTTCATCTTATCTCCTCTGATATGGAATCACAGAATTGTGAAGGCTGGAAGGGACCACAAGGATCATCTAGTTCCAACCCCCCTTTCATGGCCAAGGACACCTCATAGTATACCAGGCTGCTCAGGCTTACATCCAGCCTGGCCTTACAGGGANCCAGAACTGGACACAGGACTTTTCCTGACACCCAATCTGAGTATCCCCACTTCTAGTTTTGCACCATTGCCCTTGCTCCTATCACTACCTGACATCCTAAAAATCTCACCAGTCTCTCACCAGATTTCCTGTGCAAGACCATGACTTCTACAGATGCTCAGATCAACAATGGTATGGTTTTGTTTGTTATTGGCTGGCATTTTAAAATGAAAGTATGAAGCAAAGGCATAGTAGAGTGTGGAGCCACCACTGCTCTGTGTTGTGTGAGAGCACCATGGATGTTGGTGAGAAACAGCATGATGAGGAGGAAAAATCCAACTTAATTGCCAGTGGTGTAATGAAGTGCTATCTTTTTTTTACAACATTTACATTGCCAGCATTTCATCAAGGATTTATGGCCATCTGTCTAAAACATTTATTGTCCATGTTGTGGATTTCACAATTTAAAACCACTTTGGAACTAGAGCAAATCCCTCTGCTGTGTGTATCCAACACCTGACTTTCCTGGGGATAAGAAAAGTTTCACAGACCTTCACAAAATACTGCCTGGGCTGAAGTCCCATCAGTGGAAGGAAAACTGAGACAGCAATGTGGAAACACTCAAAATGTCATTCCAGCATGTCTGTGTTAGCACTATGGGCATGGCAGACAATATTCAACTGTTAGGGAGTCTGGCATTTTTAATGCACTTCATTCTCTTTGTTTAGCTGAAAAATTCCTTTTTTTTAGTGGCCTTCTTTCAACTTAGTTCTAATTTTAAAGCTTTTTTTTATTGTTAGACATATATGTAAACATGCTTTTTTCATAACCATGTTAGCTGTGCTTTGAGGTTTCTTGTAACATCTCCCTTGAAGTGCAAGGAAATACACAGCAGTCAGGTTTTTTCCTGCTGCTTCTCCTGTTGCTCAGTTGTGGTCACAGATGCAGACCACAGAACACAGTGGGTTGGAAGGGAACTCCAAAAGTCATCCATTCAACCTCCTCTGCAGTCATCAGGGGCATCCTTGGCTAGATCAAGTTGCCCACAGCCCTTGCTGCCCATCACAAAACTGCCGTAAAAACTCAGTTCCATCTCGCCCACCTGCACCAAGCTATTTGATACTGACCCAGTGTGATGGTTTGGGAATTCCCTGCTTCCCCACACTTTGTAAAATCCCCCAGACTAGNCTGTAAATTAATCCCTGCTTCTTGTTTGTACCCAAGCCCTGATCTGATACTCTTTCTGGAAAGAAATATAATCATAGAATGGTAAGGTTGGAAGGGACCTCAAAGCTCATCCAGTTCCAACCCCCTGCCATAGGCAGGGACACCTCCCACTCGCACAGGTCACTCAAAGCCTCGTCCAACCTGACCTTGAACACCTCCAGGCAGGGAGCAGCCACAACCTCCCTGGGCAACCTGTGCCAGTGTCTCACCACCCTCACTCCAAAGAACTTCCTCCTAACATTCAGTTTCAATCTCCCCTCTGGCAGTTCAAACCCATTGCCCCTTGTCCTGTCATTGCAAGCCCTTGTCAATAGTCCCTCCCCAGCCTTCCTGGAGCCCCCTTCAGATACTGGAAGGCTACTATCCATCCTCAGTACCCAGCTGACTAATTCCTTTTCCCCTTGTTTTCTTTCTGAGGTTCCTCCAAACACTCCACAAATTATCTTAGCCCTTCAAAAGCCAGAAATTGTTTGGTTGTTTCTTTTTCAATCCTTCCCTCCCCTTCTCCTTTCCAAAATTTGAATGCAGGACCTGACATTAGCTTCTAACTATTCCACCCTAAAACTGCTGGCACTGTGGTGCAGCAAGGCAAGAAGAGTGAAATTCTACTCTGATGGCAAATAACTTTTCCTGAAGTGTAACCTGAGCTAAAGTGAGGCTGAACCTTACCTGGTGAGGGTAAATCAACATTCTGTGGCAGAAGCAGTTTGCTGGTTTGCTGCTTGAGCTTGCTGTGAACTGGCACAAAGTGTCTCCTGCCATGAGAACTGTTGATGCCAAACAGTTTCATCTCTGTCTGCAGGTGGTTGGTGTTAGTCTAGGGCTGTAGCCCCAGTGCAAGAAACTAGTAGGAGTAATTAAAACAATGTGAAAACCTTGTCATAAAATGAAGCCAATCAAAAAATGATACTTCAGTGAAGCTTCTGAAATGAGGAGGAAATCTTTTTGTTGTAGTAATGGCAACACCATTCAGGGGCATCCAGGACCTCATGCTGGCTGCTTGCAGCAGTAGCTTCAGGACCCTGGTTTGAAGGACAGCTTTCCCCCAACTCTTCTGTGTATTAAAATGACTGCCTGTTCCTTTGCAAGTAATTTCATGATTTAGATGCCTTTTTTTTTTTGCCCCCAAGTGATTTTTGTCACTGCTTAACAGCAGATGAAAAAAGGCTTGACGTTTTTCATCCATCTATGATGTTTATATTTACCTGAGTGGATGCCAGAAAAAAGGGTACAGATTAACAGAAATTAATCTTGGTAGGAATTACTCCTGCATTAAAGATCTGTATTGTGAGGCTGAAACACTGCAAATTGAGAAAAGCAGCAAATTGGACCCATCTGTGTTCTGGAGTCCTCGTTGGTGGTGTCTTTGATGTACTAAAGTGATCTCGTTATGGGAATAGTGTCTGTGCTCACTCTAAGCTTAATTACAGTGTTAAGTTGCCTTCATGTAAATGGATTTTTAACTTCTCCTGAGTTCTGCTTGGACTGCTGTTTATTCAAAAACATGTGAGAGCTGAGGTTTAGCTCCTTGGACCAAAGCTTCTGCTACTGTTGTTAGAGCTGAGCTTGTAATGCCCCCATTAAATGACCACTATCAGCACCAGCTGCTTTTAATTTGAATGCTCTAGGCAGAGAATGTCTCTATTCTGTAAACATAGCCTTTGTACCTAAAACTTTGCCTCTCATCACTGTCACCACAGCCTGTTTCCTGACAGATCAAAGGCCTGGAGAGCTGCTGAGCTGCCATGCTGCCTCTGTCATGTTCTGCAGGAGGGAGCTGGTGTGGCTGGAGAGGGATCGTAGGGATGGGAAAAGGCAGAACATCCTTCTTGTGCCACTACTCTGGTGGCAAGGCCAGGACTGAATCAAAGCAGAACTGCTGCTTTGGAGAAATGCCCTGAGTCAAAAAGTGGTATCTGCTAGATTAAATTTTCTCTTTTCTCCTGATCCTTTGAAAAATCCACAACAAAGAACAATTGTTAGGGGAGGCATTGCCCTGGGTACAGTTTTCTATGCGCTCTCTGCTTCGTCTGTCTCTCCTGCCAAGAAACCCATCACCATACCTTGATTTCTGGGTGTTTCTTCAGCTTAATACTCAGTTTCACCTAATGTAGGTGAACAATCTAAACCTGACTAAAGGACAGATGCACTGGTAAGATCTGCATGGGCCACCCTTGCTCGTGTGACCACCGTGCTCTGTAGCACTTGCACTCAGCAAGGCTGATTCTTCAGGCTTTGTGTTTTCCTTTCAGCTTGTATCAAGCATATGTTGCTGCTCTGTACACAGGCATCTCAAAGAGTTCCTCATCTGCCTTTCTGTCAACCCCAAGTCCAAATTACAGCTGTCAATTATACATGAAAGGTAGGTGAGATCAAAGTCTTTCCTTAGTCCTGCTACTTGTGCATCTGCTTTACCCAGAGAACTGCAGACCCAAACTTCCTTCAGAATGCTTTTTTCTTCAGTTTAACCTGCTGCACCTTTGCAAAATTACCTTCTCAGTGGCTTCCTACTGTTGTTACAATGGATAATGAAGAACATTTGTGTGGAAATGCCAAAGGAATTTAATGAATGGGGAAAAGGACATTTTACAAAAAAAATCTGTCAGTCCTTTCAGTGTTTGAGAAGGATTCCATCTGCAGTTAGAAATATGAATGAATTGGATAATTTCAGAGTGAGATAGCAAAAGAGTGGAGGAAAAGATGTTTGTGTTTTGGTTTTATTTTTTAGGTTTTAAAATTAGAACAATGAGTGATGGTGAAAGGGGGAACCATGATCCTGTTTATGTGAATAAATCCTTCATCCTTCTTTAAACTCTTGATACACAGCACATTGTTGCATATATTCTTCACACCCACTCCTGGAAAAAGAAAGATGATGCCCAGGGAGCTTGTGGATGCTCCAGGGAGGGAGCATCCTCTCTGGAGGTGTTCAAGGCCAGGTTGGATGAGGCCTTGAGTGACCTGTACCAGTAGGAGGTGTCCCTGCCTATGGCAGGGGGTTGGAACTGGATGATCTTTGAGGTCCCTTCCAGCCTTACCATTCTATGGTTCTATAAGAAATGCTGCAGTGGAAGGTATCTAAGGGGTTTTATTTCTTTTGATCTAATGGCTCTCACACCCAACAACCTTAAAAGTTTTAAATGTGAGAGTGGTGAGATGCTGAAAAGAAGTTGTGGACACCTCATTCCTGGAGGTATTTGAGATCAGGCTAGGTGAGGCTTTGAGCAAGCTGATCTAATGGGAGGTGTCCCTACCTATGGGAGGGGGCTTGGAGCTAGATGATCTTTGAGGTCTCTTCCATCTCAAGCCATTCTTTGATTCTCTGATGACTTACACAATAGGTTGTTTACAGTGTACTTAAGCTCCAGCTTCAATCTGAAACACATCTGCTTAAATTTTAACACTTGGTTTGCTGACATGATTCACTTCATCACTGTATCCTTCCATTAAAAAGATGATAAACACTACCAAAGTTCATTGTTCAATGAACAATTTAAATAGGCTGAGCCTATTTAAATTCAGAGCATCTCCACTCACTATTCTGATGTTGCTCTCCATTTATTAGGTGTAAATGGCTATAACTTGATTATTTTTTTTTTATTTGTTTGTTTTCAGCAGTTTGGCCCAGTGGAGGTGGGGGAAATGAAATTGAGCCTGGGCTGTTTTAAAGCATCTCCATTTGTTAGCATGTAGTTGGTATGTAGTGAGAGAAAAGCAAATAAGCACTTGGGAGTAGTTAAATCAAGGGATTTTTTTCTTTGATTCATCAGGAAAAACCATGAGGGTGCATGCAGGATGCTGTGACCTGCAGAACCTTGCCCTGGTGTCTCATTTCCTCCTCCCTGCTTTGCTACAAAGCAAAACAACACCAACAATGTCTGCCTTGCACAGAGTCAGCCAAAGCACTGCTCACATTTGAATTGGGATGATGTTTGTGATGGGTTAGGAACTCTCCCTCTCCCCCAAAGAAAATTTATCAGGCCAGCTCAGATACTTGGATGTAAAATAAAGCTCTATTTTACAGCAAGCTAAATTTACAAGCATATATGTATATAGTTGTATACAAGCATGATGTATATAGCTGTAAAAACCTGTAAATATAATTTAGACATAATGGAGAAATTCAATCCTCTGCTCCAGACAAAGAAAACCCAGAAGGGGCCAACACCAGCTTCCTCTGTCCCCCTCAGACAGAAAAACCAGGAAGGCTCATATGTTATCTGGAAAAGGTTCCTGTGGAGGAGTCAGGGAGGTGAAGGAACAGCAACAGAGCTGGCACCCAAAAGCCAGGAGAGTGAAATGTTTATACATGCCCATTTTATCCCTCTTAGCAAACCAAGGGAACAATAGAGATTTCATCAGTGTTATTCTTTCACACCCAATGCTCTAACTCATTTAGATTCTGCACTGAACTCTCAGGAAAGTCCCAATTTCTCTTATTGGAGTTTTCCAACATGCCTTTAACTACTACAGGTTGTAGAGCTTTGGCCATCCCTAGTAAGATTGGCTTCAGGGGTTGGAACTAGGTGATCCTTGAGGTCTTCTTCCACCCTTACCATTCTGTGATTCACACCGGTAGTTTGTGTCTGGCTGTGGAAAAGTAGATCTTCAGGTGCTCAGGTCTGCTGATTTTTTTTTTTTGAGGATGTTTGTAGTGTTATTATGCACTGAAGGAATCTCAGACTTTGTCCTGAAAAGCAAGAGACCAGGTCTTATTTTTTTTTCTCAGGATAGCCATTACCCAAGCTGGAAGGGCACATGCTTGAAAGACTGACTCCAGCTTGAGGAGGTGGGCTGTATACTGCATTTTTTCACCTCTAAGTTAAGAACAAGGGCTACCTGATTTCCTTAGCTGGCTCTTACTTTCTCCTCTGTTCTTCATTTTAATTCTCTTTCTCATAAAGAAAACCCAATCAAGTTTAACTTTGCAGCTCAGTAGCTAGGACAGGCTTCTGGGATGAAGTTGGGTGAGGTGTTCAGTGTTCCAGTTAAGTGCTCTAACTTTTTACAGGGTTTAGTGATTTGGAGGTGAGAGAAAAAGGCCTTTTTCCCTCCCTCTTTGAGCCAGAAATGGCCTTCTCATCTAAACTGGTTCATACACTCCTTCAGGCAATCTAATTTTTGTGGAAAACACTTTAATCAGAAAATCCCTGACTTCTTGTGCTCCCTAGAGACCTATATCTGCTGGATTTTAGTGTCTTTGCCTTGAACACACTGATACAGAAAGAACTCTGATAAGCAGCAGAAGTGAGCCTTCCATTCATCTTTCTCTACTGCCCTCAGATCTGTAAATGAGCAAAGTTTGGTGCCATACTTCTGCATGCTTGTTATTCTCTGATGATTAAAATACTGTAGCTTTTGTGGTTCCAGTAGTGAATCCCTTCCTGGTAGTTATATAGAAGACTATAAATACTAATGCTAGGAGCCCATTTTGATGTTTTAAATCTCTCTCCTCTAAATAAATCAGTTGTTTTTTTTCTGGACTCAGCAGAAAAAAAGTTAATAGCCATAGTCAGTATTTTAACTTTTCAGTATTTTCATGTTACAAAAAAATAAGATTGTGGGTTCTAGGAAATATAACTGCAGAATCATCTGGAATTTACCAACAGAGTTCAGTGTGGATAGCTTCTTAGATCTCATTCCTATAGCAAAAAACTTTTTTTTTGAGTAACTGTAAATGACAATGCACTGAGGAAATCTCAGGAAAACTTAGGCCTTGAGTGACCTGTGCCAGTGGGAGGTGACCCTGCCTATGGCAGGGGGTTGGGACTGGCTGATCTTTGAGGTCCCTTCCAACCTTATCACTCTGTGATTCCTTGGTGTTCAAATCTCCTGCTGTAACCCCACAACTGGGGAAGTTTGGGTTTCCATGCATTTGTAAAGCTACCATGCTTTCTGAGTAATGAAAATCTTGAGTCTGAGATAAACTGTGAATACTTGAAGTGTTTGTCAAGGGTGGGAATTCTTTCAGGGTGACACTAACAGCACTGGCACAAGCTGCAGCACATTTTAAATTAACTTGTTTTTCTTTTTCCCTGAGTTTACAATGCATGCAAAACGCTGATACGGTTCACAGAGCCGCTCGTACAGTGCAGTAGAAGCAAGTTTAGCATTCAGATTGTCCTAGCATACAGGATGGGGATGGTGGGAGGGGGAGCTTCACCCTCTGCTTCCACAGCCCTGGATTGAATACAGCAAGACATGGTTTGAATTAGAATTGCAGAGTGAGAACAACCCCCTTGGTGCATGGAGAACAGGCTCTGGCTCTTACCTGCTTCTGTGCCTTTCAGACTGGTGTGCCCACGGGCATTGTGCTCTCTTGCTGTTGTGTTTTCCACTTTGTGTGCAAGGAGGTGAGGGTGGCACCAGTCACAGCTACCTCAGGTGCTGCTCTGCAGCAGGCAGTTGTGGATGATGCTAAGAAACCACTGCTGGGACAGCTTGGGGGCTGTGTAACCAAACAAACAGCACTGAATAATGCTCGCTCTTCTGCACATAGCTGGCAATAAGGTCTGGGAAAGAGGAGCACAGAAAAACCTCCATCAACCCAGGCTGATCAACTCAGAAAACAAAGCAACTCCTTGCAGCATGCATTTTGTTCATGAATCATGTTTGAAACAGTATGCTATGCAAATGAGAAACTTAACCAGGGCCTGAGCAAGACTGACTTTACTGTGTCCAGTTCTGGGCCTCTCAATTTCAGAAAGATGTTGAGGTGCTGGAAGGTGTCCAGAGAAAGGCATCAAGGCTGGTGAGGAATCTGGAGGACAACCCTGATGAGGAGAGCCTTGTGGGAGCTGGGGGTGTGCAGCCTGGAGAAAAGGAGGCTCAGGGCAGACCTCATTGTTCTCTACAGCTACCTGACTTCTCTCAAAATTCTACAATAAAAATCAGCTTGAAGCTTTCTGAACAGCTTTGCCTTGATTCTTACTGTAGGATTTTTTTATAAGCCTTATGAGGTTGCTGAAGAATTTGCTAGAAACTGGTAACTTTATGCTTTTTAATATGATCACAGTACAATAGGCTCAACATTCCAGAAAATTATTGCTTTTAAGGGTTTTCTAACATCAGTACAGATGCACAGGAAATTCTTGGACCTTAATTCTGTCTTTGGTTCATGTCTGTTATAATTGGCAACAGGAGTCTCTGTCGGGGATGCACCTTGGCCACAACAGCCCCAAGCAGTGCTACAGGCTGGGGACAGAGTGGTTGGAGAGCAGCCAGGCACAGAGGGANCTTCTGTGACTTTGTTTCTGTAAGAAGATTTACAGATTTGTTTGAAACTAATTGAGAGGGAAGAAAAGAATTTTTAAAAATTCTCTTCTGGTGGTGTAAAATAACACTTACAGTCATGTGGGGAGGGTTTGCCTGCTGCTGAAGATCATTACTTAATTTAACTGTATATTCCTTATTCTTTCTTTCCACTTGTTACATCTTAATGTGGCAGTTGCTTTAGTGATGGAGTAAAAGACCTAGCAGTAGTGTACAGGAGGAGTAACTGAGCCTCTGCCTGGGCTTCTATTTCACTACCAAAAAAACCCTTTCAAACTCCTACACAATTTCTGGTAATAGTTGACTCAATCCACAGTGTTTCATCCCTTGGCTCTCCTGCTCAGCCGTTCTAGGACCTGACTGATGTGAGCATGGGTACAACTTTATTGTTGCCCCCTCTCATGCTATTTCTGGTGCTCTATTTCATGCTTTTTCTTTACCAGCTTTAGCATTGGTGTATCACACAGCCCTCCAACCAGAAGACAGAAGACTGTTTTTTTCTGTCCTTTGGTCTGCCAGTAGAGTAGTCCAGAGATAAACCAAGCTGGGTACAACTGCTTGATGATTCTCCTGTTCAGTGGAGGTTTCTAACCATGTGCTTGTTAGTTATGTCATAATTCTTCTTTACATGTTGCCCATGCTACTTCTGGCATCTCCCTTCCCAGCATATGCATGTTCAGCACACAGTTTTCCCAGACCTAACAAGACAAATGCAATTGTGTGAGAGACCTCAGTGTCTTTTTGTCTCCAATGTTGTTAAAATCAAAACAAGAAACAATACTTGCTGCTTTTCATCTAATTAATTGCATATCCCCCTTTACTCTGCTCT
>WBNM01007132.1:9453-43353 GCA_013399055.1 Ramphastos sulfuratus
ATTCTGAAATGCAATGTGAAGAGGAGATCAATCATCTTATGATTTCCATGTAATTTAGGAGGGGGTCTAAGAAGTATTAGATGTTCCTGATGCTTTCATCATAGACTAGCAGGAAACACAAAAATATTATGGCAGATACAGCTTGTGAGTAAAGAGCTTTTAAACAGAAATTATATACTTATGCTCACTTGGAAGCTGTTAAACTGATTTGTTAAAGTCTAGGAAATGCACACTACAAAAGGGAATTTATCATTAAACCAGAAATTCTGCAGCTAAGATTTTACAGAAAGTAGTTTAGTATCAGAAACATACATTGAACATTTCTGTCAAGATATGGGCTACCTTCTGTCTTCTGTAACTGAAAATCAAGTAACATGGTTCGTGATCATCTGGCAGCATCATGTGAAGACCATGAGAGGGATATTCTGGCAGTAGTTTACCTTCTTAGTCTTACCTTAGGAGAATGCAGTATGTGCATCTTACCTCCGGGAAGCATTCATGACGTGCTGCTGGTGATTGAATTCTCAATGTGTCAGATTTCTTCTTGCAGAGAGGAAAAGAGTCTTTTTTATCCTCTTGTCTTCTGGCACAAAAGAGAAAAATCTTTACTCATTAACAACAAAAATAATTTCCTTCCAAGCCCACCAGTGTGACCAATATTTATCTGGGAGCACTTGATATATGTCAGTCAAAGTTCTCAAATTACTAGTTTTCTAAGCTGATTTTAACATCATTCTTCAAGTAATTGCCTGGAGCAGGTTACAAGACAAGTAATGAGTAATCCCAATGACTGGCTTCTTTTAGCTGCTGGGATCCCTTCTTATAAACAGTAGCTTGCTGCTGAAGTGTTGCCAAATTCATTGCAACATAAGTAATGCACAGATGGAGGGTGCTGGTGATGAAAAATGCAGGATGAGCTGTAACTTAGAACTACATTCTATTAGATCACAGGCTATTTTGGGATAAAACTTAGTTCCTTTCTACATCTAATTTAGTTCAACTTGCCTGGAGTGAAATTTCAAGCCACCATCATTTAGACATGTTCTAATACTCTGACATTTTTATGAAAAAGTAATCTGTTGGCTTTTGTAACAATCATAGAATCAACCAGGTTGGGTGAGACCTCCAAGATCATCCAGTCCAACCTATCACCCAGCCCTAGCCAATCAACTAGACCATGACACTAAGTGCCCCATCCAGTCTGTTCTTGAACACCTCCAGGGATGGCAACTCCACCACCTCCCTGGGCAGCCCATTCCAATGCCAATCACTCTCCTTGTGAAGGACTTCCTCCTAAAATCCTAAATGCATGTGGCCAAGTTTTGTTAACACAGCCATGGACGTTTGCTCCACTCACTACAGGCTAAAGCAATGCAAAAGAAGAATGGTAAAAATGTAGAATTTAAATTGTTTTATCAGTAATAGTCATTCAAGGACTCCTTTAGAAAAACACTGACAGGAATAAGTATAAAATTCTGAGATAAAAGCTGGAAGAGAGAAATTCTTTAATAATGAGGACAGACCTGGTTTACAAGCAACAAAGCCTGACACCTCCTCACCTTACTGACCCCTGCAAGCCAGAAGGCACTCATTAAGTGCTGGGGAGGGAGAAAAGGTGGGGAGTGAACCTGTTAATACTTAGCCTAATAGCCTGTTTGTCCCAGCTAATATGCATTAGCCAATACATTGTATATTTCCTATAAACTCAGGCTGCGTATATGCTGCATGAAAGGATCCATGAAAGATACCAAATAGAAGTGGTCAAGTAAAAAAAAGGGTTACAAAATAGTCTGCCTATATGAAAATTTGCATGCCATGCCTAGTCAGTTGCTAAATTCCAGTCCAATTATTTAGTCAATTCATCCTGGAATACTTGAAAGAGCATACATCACTTGACAGCAATTTCTGAGGCCATGCATGAATTGGGAGAAAACTTTAAGCACAGCACAGCATTAAACATCAGAAGAAATGTGGATAACTGGTGTTTTCCTTGTGTTTCTTACTGATATGGGTCTCCTTCTAAGTCTATTTTATCAGTCAGCCAGTATTAGTTGGCAGTAGCTGGGACTGACATCCAGGAAACTTGCTATTCCTTATGTCAGATTAGGAACAGATACATAGCCCTTTTGGTGCACTTAAATTACTGGGACAACCAAATCCAGCAAGAGTGTGGAGGAAGCAAAAGGAACCTGTCTGTGCCCTCCAGCACGGCCAGCATGACAGCTGTGCCAGGAGTCACCCTGAGGCCCTGCAACCCTGCAGGGCCCTGAAGCTGAGTGCTTCAGTAATGACCATATACACCAAGCAGCTTTCCTTTCCATTGCTGCCACCACCACAGCTGCTGAGGTTTGCCAGGCAATCACAGATTGCCCCTCATCCTATCAGTGGGTATCACTGAAAAGAGACTTGCCCCATCATCTTTACACCTGCTCTTTAGATATTGACAAGCATTAATAAGATCCCAGAAACACAGAATGTCAGGGGCTGGAAGGGACCTCAAAAGATCACCTCTCAGCCTTCTCTTCTCCAGGCTAAACAGCCCCAGGTCTCTCAGCCTTTCCTCTTAATCATCTTTGTAGCCCTCGTTAGACTCTCTCCAGCAGTTTTCCTGTCCATCTCAACCTGGGAAGCCTAGAACTGGACATAGTACCGCAGATGTGGCCTCACTAAGGCAGAATAGAGGGGGAGAAGAAAACTTCCCTCGACCTGCTGGTCACACATTAATGCACCTCAGGATACCACTTGGCTTCTTGGTCACAAGAGGACACTGCTGCTGCTTCATGGTTAATTTGCCCACTGGGGCTTCTAGGTCCTTCTCCATGGAGCTGCAATTCCTAACCTGTACTGGTGTATGGGGTTATTTATCCCCAGGTGCAGGATGCTACACTTCTCGTTGTTGAATGTAAATATGTTCCACTTTGCCCAGGTCTCACAGAGTGGCAGCACAGCCTTCTGGTGTATTAACCATTCCTCCTAGTTTTGTATCATCAAACCCAGCCTATCAGTGACAGGTAGTGGGAAAAAACAGCTACCTTTTTCCAGTAAAGGTGGTCAAACACTGGAACAGGTTACCTGGAATGGTGCTTGATGCCCATCCCCAAAAACGTTCAAGGGCAGTTTGGATGGGGCTGTGAGCAACCTGATCTGAAGATTTCCTTTTCCCTCCTGGGGGGTGTTGGAATAGATGAATTTTAAAGGTTCCTTCCAACCCACAGCATTGTATCATGCAATGATGATTCTATAATTCAAACAGCAAGGCTGAACCCTACAGCTGATGAACATAAAGCTCCAAAGAGGCCGCCTCGTCTGTGAGCCCGTGTAGAGCAGGAGGGGCCTGGTCCCATGCATGGCTGCCAGCAGCCATCCAGAAGCCTTCCAGGTCACCTCTGGTGGCCCTGGGTGCTGTGATGCTCTAGGGGCCCATCCCTACTTCTACCGGGCCGTCAGAAATTCCATATATTTAATCTGTTAAAGACTGGCCAGGGTAAGCGAGTGAGACCCAGCGGCGCGCCCACACAGCCATTGAGGAGGAGGCCGTCACCAACTACAAGCCCCAGAGTGCACCGGGGCAGGAGGCGTCCAGTATTGTTCAAACCTGCCAATCAGAGCGCGAGGGGGCTGTCACGTGAACGCGGCGCGATTTCAAACGCCTGGGCTGCTTCGCTTCGCTGTTCAGTGCTTAGCGATCCTGTGGCGGTGAGTTGGGGGCAGCAGGGACGGGATCGGGTCCTTGGGGGCCCGGCCGCTTCACCAGCTTTGCGGTGCCTGTAGGCCTTGCCACGGGGCATGGCTATAGCGGGACTGTTCGGGGTGGGGGAGGCCTACGCGAACTCACCCAAGGTCGGGGGTGGGGAGGGCGGTCCGGGCAGCTCCTCGCAGTGTGTCTTGTAAAGGGTTCCGCGCACGCCGGGAAGCTTCTCTTCCCTCGAGCGTGTGGAGGGGATCTCGGTTCCGGTGGGCTCTGCTGAGTTGCACGGGTAGGGACTCTTCCTAGTAGGTCTGTCATCGGCGTTAATCCTTTGGGTCTGGCCACTGTTCTTGAGGATCCCCTGGCTAGCCTCTCGGCAAAGCCGGGGCGGCTTGTGCTGAAGTAGGGACGAGTCTACCTTTGTTCACAGGAAGAAGGTACTTGATGGCTTTCTGTCCACAAGTGAAAGGCATTGTCTTCAGCACGGCAGCGTGTCCACTGTGGAGGAGAGATGTGCTGAGGCTTGGTTATGCCAGTCTCGACTTAGTGCTGCAAGAACTTTTCTTAGCTTACGGGGTGGCAGTTTTGCTGCAACTGTTTAACTGTGCCGTTAGTAGCAGCTGTAGTCACGTAAGGAGTTACATTGCTGAACACAACTTTGCGTTAGGGAATTTCAAAAATCCTGACCACCGCTGATGCACTTGAAGACTTTCTACAGAGACCACAACACTTGCGTAGTCTGATAATTCAAGAGCACGTTTTAAGAGAGGATGGTGAGATGTAACAGCCCATAAACCATGTTCGAGTTTCTGTCTCTAAACATAAACGGTGTTCAAAAGGATGTTTACCTCCGTGATAATTTGGCAGTATCTCAAGATTCTTTAACCTTCTCGTTACACTTAGTTTTTGTTCTTTTTTTTAACCTATTGCAGTGCTAATTTTGTGTTTTCCAGATACAATGGAGGAAGGGAAAGAAATAGTAGCACATTGCTCAAGTCATGTGATTGAAGAAAAAAAGGGTATTTGCATAAAAAAGGGTAAGCGGAGAGTATGTTAAGGTGTTCTCTACCTGGTGTATCCCTTATTGAAAGTTAAGATATTCAGATCGCTAGACCTTTTCCATGTCTGTTTAATATACTGTTTTGTGCACTTGCTTCCCTGCATGGGCTGCACTTGTCATTCTTGGGATTTTGAGTCTCCTTCAGAGCTTGTGAAGCCCTGATGCTAGAGCATGTGTAGTAGTAACATGGTGTCATCAACTTCTGCGTATTTAATCTAAGCTCTTTCCTTGTCTTTATCTGTCTGCTCTGGATTCAATTCTTATTTAGTGTATATATTAGCTCACAAGAAAATTAATCCTTCTCACTGGTTCCTAGTACCATCTTGTGGTGATCTAAACCAGAAAAAAAAAAACCCTGACTGATAGGACAACTGCATTGTCATATAGCTGTAGATTATGTAGATTACCAAGCTGTGTGGCACAGTCAACTTGCTAGAGGGCAGGGATGTCATCCAGAGGGACCTGGACAGGTTGGAGAGGTGGGCCCAGGCCAACCTCATGAAATTCAACAAGGCCAAGTGTAAGGTCCTGCACCTGGGTAGGCACAATCCCAAGCACAAATCCAGGCTGGGTGGTGAATGGCTAAGAGCAGCCCTGAGGAAAAGGACCTTGGAGTCTGGGTTGGTGAAAAGCTCAACATGAGACCGCAGTGTGCACATGCAGCCCAGACAGCCAAGCAAGTCCTGGGCTGCATCAAGAGCAGTGTGGCCAGCAGGGCAAGGGAGGGGATTCTGCCCCTTTACTCTGCTCTTGTCAGACCCCATCTGGAGTACTGTGTGCAGTTCTGGAGCCCCCAGCACAGGAAGGACATGGAAGTGTTGGAGTGGGTCCAGAGGAGGGCCACGAAGATGCAGCTCTCCTATGAGGACAGACTGAGAGAGTTGGGGCTCTGCAGCCTGGAGAAGAGAAGGCTTCCAGGAGACCTTAGAGTAGCCTTCCAGTATCTGAAGGGGGCCTACAGGAAGGCTGGGGAGGGACTATTTACAAGGTCTTGCAATGACAGGACAAGGGCCAATGGGTTTAAACTGGCAGAGGGAAGATTTAGACTGGATGTCAGGAGAAAGTTCTTTACAGTGATGGTGGTGAGGCACTGGCACAGGTTGCCCAGGAAGGTTGTGGCTGCTCCCTCCCTGGAGGTGTTCAAGGCCAGGTTGGATGAGGCTTGAGTGGGAGATGTCCTTGCCTATGGCAGGGGGTTGAAACTGGATGATCCTTGAGGTCTCCTTCCAACCTTGCCATTCTATGTATTCTTACTTTTCTTGATTAGAGGCTTGGAGACCTCTGGATTAGAGGCTGCCAATACTCTTTCCTCCAACTATCTCTCATGATATTTGCGCATCACAATTGCAATCATATTCACAGATGTATCTCCAATCTGCCATAAACCATGGTTTAACTATAATTATTTGAACTTGTTAATTAAAAATTACTTTGCCATCTGACATCAGCTTCACCAAATTGTCAAAGCGTAACACAATATTTTTTTATTGCAAGTCCCTGTTATGACAAAATGCTTGTTACAATTTTAGATGTTGTTCTTCTGACTGATGAAGAGTTTGATTTTGACCTTTCTCTCTCTCCAGCGAGGTGAGTGAGTGGTTTACAGGTAAATATATACCTTTAAAATGGACACACAAGGTGCAGGGCTGACTTGTTTTTCTTCTTAGTGGAAATGAAGATGAAGTCTTTGTTGGACCTTTGGGACATAAAGAAAAATGTATTGCTGCCAGTATTGAAGCAAACAAGAGTGTTGAAAAGAGCACACCTGCTTCTGATGAACTCATGTGGAGCCCACTTAAAGGAGAGAAATTTGTGGAAATTTTCAAAGAAGCTCATTTGCTAGCACTGCGAATAGAGACTGAAAGCAAGAACGAACAGGCTGAAATGTGCCAACCAGCAGAAAAATTTGTGGAGGACTCAAAGTCAAAATTGAAAATACTTAGAAAACAAAATACAGATACAAGTCTCAGGGCTGGTAAAAGGGAGACATACTGTGTGCAGGATAGCCTAGCATGTCAGCTGCCAGCTTGTTTTCAGAAGGAATCAGATCAACTTTTGTCAGATGACAAAACACATGCTCTTCATACTCCTCCAAATAGAAGCCCTGTTAAAATGTGTGTCTCTTCTGCAAAAACTGCTAGTTCACCTCTGACACAGGAACAGAAAACGAAGGAAAGAAATATAAAGGCAACTGGCAAACTGCCAATGGCAAAACCTTTATCTACTGGAAAAAGCAATTTGTTGATTACTGACAAGGTAAAGACAGCTTCTGGGCCACAGTGTTTTCTTCAAACATGGCTTTTATTATAGGAATGTTTAAACTGTCTACAAGCTTTTATTTTTAAGATTAAAATTTTTAGTCTTGTGATGTTTTTCTGCCTCAAGGTCTGCAGGCAAGAAACTTTTTTATATAAGAAGCTCAGGGCAGACACTATGGTATAGTAGCCAACTAGTTTGTTATGACAATGTTGGGCATCTGCAGGGAGTTTTCATTTCCAGTCTATTATGGTTTTGTGAATGTCAAAATTCCTGGCTTGTGTTTAAGCACTCTTGCTGCTGGTAAAATTACTTTACTGTTGTTAGTGACTTATATGCAAAAATGGATTTTACTGTTAACTCTTGCCCATGGATTTGAGGGGAGAAAAGTCTTCGAAAGGACAGGAAAAACCTTTCAGCTCTAGTACTGTCCACAACCTCTCAATCATGAAAAGGGCTGATTAAGGATATTACATTTAGGATGTGGGTTTGTGACCAACTGAAAATGTATTTTAGAATTATAAGGCAACAGTTGTGTTGGTGACCTTGCAGGCACAAATCCTGGTCTCTAGATAAAATATCTTCTGGATTTCATTACTTTAGACCTTATGGCTTAGGATCCATTGTACACTGCAGATTTTACTGGTAATGTGATAGTGGTTCCTTGGAAACCATAACCTATAGAAAATAGGGTACCCTTTGATTCCTTTGTGGTAAAGTTTCTTGATTGCAGGTGCTATAACAAAGTGCACCATTCAATGCTTTAGTTGGTTGTCAAATTGAACCCTGCAGTCTAAACAGCTTGGATGATACAATCTGCTGTTGCAATATCTCAATTTTTAGAAAGCTACAGTAAAGTAGTATTTGAATTAAATGGAGATCTCATAGCTGTAAGGAACAACTGTTACAGTATGTAGGTGAATAAGATTATATGAAATGTGTTGATGACTTGTTGCAGAACTGTCTTTAAGCTGATGTGCAATATCTGGGGTCAGGTGTGTTCTAGTACTTCACAAAGACACTCACTAGACTAACATCAACCTATATTAGTTTTAAGACAAGGGACTTGACTGGATTTAAAGGCTTTTTCATTTTTCTTTCTCTGTTTCTTAAACTCAGTTTGTGTAAAAAACTTTATAATGGCTTCTAGAAGCACTAATAGCATCTAAAATGTTGCATTGAAAAATCTGCAGGTAAAACCAGGAGAACATAGTAGTATTTCTACAAAAAGAGACTTGAACAGCATGGGATCATCTGAAAATCTAATTTCTGATAAATCCAGTGCTGCTTCAGATGTCTTTGAGTCTTCATTCAGTGACAGTTTCTTATTGCAAGACAAAAAAGCCCATAATGCATCAAGTAAGGTAATGGTAAACATTCTTAATATTTTTTTTGTGATGTTCTGACAAAAAGGGGAAAAAAAATACAGATTACTTAACTTTCTAATTTAATTGTATAATGGTTTTAAGGAAAATTAATCTCTCTTGTGACTGCAGTTCTTGAATGTGTGTTCTGAGTCTATAGTACAATGAACATACTTAAGAGCAACTATAAATGTGTTGGAATGATTTTTTTTTTTTCTAAAGTACTACCTTGCAAGTAAGTGATAAGCAATTTTCTGTAAGAAACAAAGTTTTTGATGTGTATAGGTAGCTATACCACATGAAACAGCTGCCATAACTTATGATTGTAGAATACCTGTAGCTGTTACTTGTTTTGAAGCTTTAGATACATATCCATGTTGCATGCTACTTCAGTGAATTGCAGAATGATAGATATTGGAAAGGACCTCTTGAGGTTGTCTGGTCCAACCCCCTCTCAAGTAAGGCCACCCAATGTGAGTTGCACAGGCCTGTGGCCACATTTTTTTTCAATACCTTTAAGGATGGAAACTAATCACTTTGCCAGACAAGCTCTATCAATGCTCAGTCACCCTTGCAGTGAAAGTAATATTGCCTGATGTTCAGAGGAAGCCTTTTGTTTCAGTCTGTGCCCACTGCCTCTGGTCCTCCCACTGAGTACCTACCACTAGACACTGCCCTTTGAGATATTTACATATAGATGAAATCCACATTTAAGTTGTCTTAGGGCTGAACAACCCTACTCTAAGATAGGTGATGCTCCAATCCCTTAAACATCTCTAGCGTTTTGCTGGCTTCTTTCCAGTAGATCCAAATTGTTCTCATACTGAGGAACCTGGAACTGAACATGTGTTCAGGTGTGGCCTTCCCAGTGTTGAGCAGATGGGCAGGACCACCTCCCTTGACCTGATGGCAACACTCCTAATTCTGTTGACATTCTTGGTTGCAAGGGCACATTTTACTGTCTTATGTTTAACTTGTCCACCAGCACTCTCAAGTGCCTTTTCTGCAAAGCTGCTTTCCAGGTGGTTGGTGCCCAGCATGTACTGGTTCCTTTTCAGTCTGTTCTTAAGTTTATGGAAGGAATCAAAATAACAGTCCTACTCCTAGATCTGAGATTCCATTTCTGTATAATAACCCAGATACAAAAAACTGCTTCTAAGAAAATTCATTTTTCTAAACTGCAATCTGAGGAAGGAACTTCTCTAAAATTCACAGATAAGAAGCTATAATACCAAGAAAAAACATGGCAAAGTAATGTGCTAAATAAATTTTTCTTTTGAATAAACTATATTCTCTGATTTAGCCTAGCTTAAAGAAAACAACACAGCTGAAACTTCCTGGTGTTCCCAGTGGTCTCCCAAGAAAGATGACTACATCATCTTTGTTGTCAGTTTCCAGCATGAACTCAAGTCTGAATTCAAGTTTACTAATTTCTCCCATAAGAAAAAATGGTAATCACTCTTATTACAGATTTGTGCCACAAATCAATTTTGAAATAGCTAAGTATATGTTGGGCTGTGGGTTTGGATGTGTTTTAATGGGGTCCAGTACATACAAGCAGTAGGAAATGTTTTGAATGGAGAATAAAAATTTTGTAGGCTAGCACTGTGGACTAAGGATCAGTCTTAGACATAACTTGTGAAAACTAGATTTGTGTTATCTGATGCCTACATGTGAGAGTCTGACACAGAAAAGCAATGCCTCAGGAAACATGTTCTTTTTGTACATGATCTTCTGAATGCTGCAAGCTTGTCTAACTTGAATAAAAAAATCCCAGACAAACAAAACCCACAAAAAAACCTATCAAAACTAGAATAGGAAGAGAAGGTGGAAGGCCTAGTTTCAAGTCCTAAGTTTCTGTAGCCTAACAGAAGAATGATCTTTACTCAGAATAAAAAACATCCAACTTAAACAAAACACCAAGGGGAAAAAAAAAACCAAACCCAAACAACTTTGGGGAGATCACTCAATACAACAAAGACTTTATATAAAGCGAATGCCAATTTGATTCCTTTGAGTCTCAAAGGATCAGGAAAACAGTCTCCAGAAAATACTAACATGTAAATACCACAGCTCTTCAAGATCTATTGAGAGAACTGCAATTTTTGTGCCTTTCTTTTTTCTGCATGGGCATCAATATGTGAGTAAAAGTTAAAGCTTAGTAAGAATTATTTTGAGATGGAAGTGTCTAGTCTAGTTTTGTCCTATTAATGAAAGTAACTTACAGACTAAAAGTAAGAACCACGTAGAACACTGAGAAAAGAACTTGTGGTGTAGTTCACCCTGTGGTTTTCAGCATAATTTGAAACATTATGTTCTTGAATGCCTGCTTAATGGAACAGGGCCAACTCTGCTGGGAGAAAATGTTGAATATATAACTTGAATCTGCAAGCTGTTCTGGCATTCCTTCAAGAATACTCTGATTTGAATGCAGTAATTCAGGAATTTGAGGAGACTAAAACAGACAAAATTGCTGAAGTGTTCAGGGAGTAAGTCGTATGTGTTCTCCTTAACTTATTCAAACAACTCAAGTTTGAAATGCTGGTTTTCTTTCCCATGTGAGTGTCATTACTCTGCATAGTCATGAGACTTAGCAATAAGCAATAATTAAGTATAACTTACCTTTCTATTTCAGGGAAATCAAGCATGTCTTCAAAAGGTAGTGTGAGTGGCTCTAAGCTTTCATCAAGTACAAACAGGCTGGCTAAAGTGTCTCTGCAGGCTGTCAATACTGAGAAATCCAAGAGTCAACCAAGATCAGCTAGTACTCACAAAATACCTAATGCTGCAAGCTTGGCTAACTCTTCAGCTTCTGCAACATCTGAGGCTGTAGGCAGTGGAATTCAGAGGCTCAGTTCTGTTCCTGATCTGCAGAAGCTATGTCAGCAGAATAAAGATGGAAGTGGTATGAAAGGAAGCCTCTGTCCAAAGCCCAGGGCTAGAATTTTGTCTGTTCCTACATGTCAAACTAAGGTTTCAATGAAAATTGGAGGTAAGCACCTACTTTGCATGACCTATCTTATATCTTGGCTATTAAAAGCAAATGCTACCTTGAATACTTAGAATCATAGAATGGTAAGGTTGGAAGGGACCTCAAAGATCATCTAGTTCCAACCCCCTGCCATAAGCAGGGACACCTCCCACCAGTACAGGTCACTCAAGGCCTTGTCCAACCTGGCCTTGAACACCTCCAGGGAGGGAGCAGCCACAACCTCCCTGGGCAACCTATTGTAGTATCTCAAGTACTTGTCATTTGTTTCATTAAACTTGTCCATCTCTTGGAAGGAATTAGTATTTTAACTGAAAGATATCTGTTATTTAAAAAATTTAAAAGATTGCAGATACCTACTGACAAAACTTTTTGTCTTCAGACACACCAAAAGGAACACCATCTCATGGATCAACATTTTGTGGTACACTTGGAAGGTAGGGCTTAACTGAGAATGGAATGTATTGAGGCATACTTCTTAAAATGCAGCATAATTTGATGTTGCAACAATCAAAAAATTCAGACTTGTCTAATCACCTGTTACCCTCTAGGTTACCTGTGTTTAATGCCTATTGGAGCTGATAGAAAAACAAAACCAAACCAAAAATTTAATCCCCTTCCAGTCTTCAGAAGAGACACATTAATAAACAAATTCCATGAAGTAAAGCCCTTAGTGCTGTGGTTACCTGCTTTATGATGATTACTGTGCCCTCACAGCCCAAAGGAAAGCTGATTTCTGTTGTCTGGTGGGATGGTCTGAATAAAACCTTCTAGAAGCTTTTTGGCTAATGCATATTCCATTTTCAGTGCAGTGGCAGTCAGCACTCCAGTGAAAGCTGCAGAAGATGGGATCTTTCAGAACTCTGGCTTTCCTAAAAGGTCTGTCTCCATGACTCCTGCCAGTCTGAAGCGGTCTGGCTTACCTACACCTGTTCGTCGTATCTCAGGATTTCCAGCAGCGACTCCTAAAAGTGCACCAAGAATGGCATTTTCTCCACATGTAGGATCCATTTGCCCAATTTCCAGCTTCTCCACCAAAAAGACTCTGGCAGCTGGGTAAGACAAACATAAAATCATAGAATGGTTTAGGTTGGAAGTGATCTCAAAGATCATCTAGTTCCAACCCTCCACCATAGGCAGGGACACCTCCTACTAAAACAGGTTGCTCAAGGCCTCATCCAGCCTAGCCTTGAACAGCTCAAGGGAGGGAGCATTCACAACCTCCCTGGACAATCTGTTCCAGTGTTTCACCACCCTCACTGTATATGAAATGAGTCTTGTGGACAGACTGCCTCTAAATGAATTTTAGTGATGACTTTCAGGCTAAATATTAGAATAAAGCATTTGAGCATAGATGCTGCACAGGCCTAACAGACTGATACAGTGTGGCTAGTCAAATATCTACAAGCCTTACTGAGATGAGTCAATATCTGACATTAAGGAATTACAATCTCTAATAGGAAGTTACTTGCATTTCTTCAGCTAGTGGGCAACTTAAGATTTGTCTGATGCTCTGACTGAAAATAGATTTGGCGTTATTTTACAGTTGCCTTCTGAGGAAGTGAAGTAGCTGATTTTAACTTTGTTTCATACTGTTGCCAATGCTTCTTTAAAATTACATTTTGTTAAAGACTTGGTCAAAAAGTCAAGGATTTAGTTGAACTTTTGTTTCTGAGCTGTCCTATCTATGCTTCACTCTAATTTCTCGCAGAATGCATGAATCTTACATTGTTAATTTTGTTACTTTTCTGTGAAAATCATGTTGCCTTTATATTATAAACCCCTTGTATTCTCAAGTGCCAAACATATGTATGCAGGCTTGCTTCATGGTGGAATTATTCCCAGCTAGAAAATTCTTCCTCTACGTCATGTTACATAGGCTGAATGTCTAAATCAGTCTTTGTGCTTAAGGAAATAATTACTTGCTCTACAATGACTTGATTATACTAATCAGATTACAATTTGTGGTCCTCCAACTGATTGTATTGGTTCAAGTTTAAGTTTCCCAGGGGGCTCAAAATACAGCTAACAGAAACCAATACGATAATAAGATGTCTTCTCCTCTTCCCCCCTTTGGAAAGAAAGGAATTAGATGTAGAGAGAGAAAGGGTAAAACACCCAAGCAAGAGTCTTGCTTCAATCTGGAAGTTAAAAGAAAAAAAAAACTCTTAACACTAAATGTATTTAAGGTGGGGGAGTTACAAAGAGTTGTAGGGAAGGGAGGGGAAAACAGAGATACAAAAATATATATAACCAAATTGATGACAATGGACGGAGATAGATTCAGGAATAGATGTCCACCACGTGGTAGAAATGGCCACATGGTAAGGCATGATCAGCAGGAACAAGGGTGGTACTATCAGGATGGCAGGCCAAGAGAGGGGAGAGGAAGTTCCTCTGTTTATATAGGGGGTCCAGCCAGGGAGTAGGAGTGGGCTAACCACTACACCTGGGGTCAGGCAACCATCCTCTGAGAGGAGTCAGGAGGACTTGGAGTCAAGTTTGGACCACTCCCCCTGCCCAGGAGGGTTAACTCTTTACACCGATGTACTTTGTTTCAACAGGGACTGAAGTGGGTTGCTCAGTGCTATGCAGTATCAGTACTTGTTTACTAGTTGTTTCTTCAAAGTCTGAAAAACACCCCAAACCAAAGACTACAAAATCCCATGTGGGAAGTTTTGGGCTACATGTATATGTCAGTTTAAGTTCTTCTGCAGTCATTAGGTTTTTTTATTGGATATGCTATAAATTTATTGCAGCATGAAATATCTTGTATTTCACAAGTAACTAGTATGCTTCTGGGTGAAAATAGGTGAAGGCTTTTGGTTATTATAACTTGGAGTAGAAAAGGAGAAAATAAAGTTAAGGTGTTGGTTTGTCTGTCTTTAGAAGTACATGCTGAATAAAAAATATTGCTGACGCTCTTTTCCCTAGTTCTAAGCAGACAAAACAGAGTAAGACACAGGCATCTTCTTCAGAAGATGATATATCTCCTCCACCTGTGCTACCTCTGGCACTTAACTTCTCACCAGAAAAAAATGCTACAGAAGTGGTAGAAAACAAATTAAAAGAGGTTGAAGTACAGAATCAGCTGACTGAAGACAAGCAAACTGAGGTAAACTAAAATAATTTTTTCCTATGCAACTACTAAGTAGCTCAAGTAAACTACTTGAAAATAGATTATTTTAGAGTGCTAAGTAGGAAAACCACTGCAGTACACACCAGGTTAAAATGGATTAGTTCTAAGCATGTGCGCCCTCTAGTGCCTATTTTGGTCACTGAACATCTCTTCAGTGTTTCTATTAAGTTTGTTCCTGTATTGAAGCTGAACTGGCAAATGCTTGCAGATTTTGTATGAATTTTTCGTTTCTGGGTAAGTACTGAGAGATCCTTGTGGGTTTGATTAGAAAAGCATTGTCACAGGGCAGTGCCTATTGCATCCATAGAGTCCTTTCAAAAGTAAATAACAAGAAATCACAGAACCGCAGAATGTTAGTGGTTAGAAGGGACCTCCAGAGATCAAGTACAAACCCCATGCCAAATGCAAGATTATCTAGGGTAGTCTGTCCAGGAATGCATCCATTTGGGTTTTGAAAGTCTCCAGAGAAGGAGACTCCACAGCCTCTCTGGGCAACCTGTTCCAGAGCTCTCTCACTCTCACTGTAAAGATTTTCTTCCTCATGTTGAGGTGAAATCTTCTACATTCAAGTTCATATCTATTGTTCCTTGTCTTATTACTGCACACCACTGAAAAGAGATTTGCCCTTGTGCTGGTTTAAGGCTAATTGNACTGTCCAGACTAACAGCCCCAGGTCTCTCAGTCTCTCTTCACTGGGGAGATGCTCAAGTCCCCTAGCCATCTTCACAGCTTTCTGTTGGACTCTCTCCAGCAGATCTCTCTTTCTTGAATTGGGGAACCCAAAACTGGACACAATAATCCAGGTGAGGTCCCACCAGGCCAGAGTAGAGGGGGAGAAGAACCTCCCTAGACCTGCTGGACACACTTTTCTTGATGCAGCCCAGGCCATTTGGCCTCTTGGCCACAAGGGCACGTTGCTGTTCCATGGAGAACTTGCTGTCCACTAGGACTCTGAGGTCTTTCTCTGTGGAGCTCTCTCCATCTGGGCAATCCCTAACCTGTACTGGTGCCTGCTGTTACTCTTCCCCAGATGCAAAACCTTGCATTTGTCCTTATTGCACTTCATGACGTTTGCTTTCACCAAGCTCTCCAGCCTGCCCAGCTCTTGTTAGATGGCAGCACAGCCCAACAGGGCATCAGCCACCCCTCCAAGTTTTGTATCAGCAAACTTGCTGAGGGTACGCTCAATCTCCTCATCCAGGTTGTTAAAGATTGAACAAAACTGGGACCTGTACTGATCCCTGCGGAACAGAATGCTACAGGCCTCAAAGTTGAGACACTGCCACTGATGCAGAGTCTGAACTCTGTCTAGCCAGTTTTCAATCCACCTTACAGACCAACTCTCTATGCCACATTTTCTCAGCTTTTCTATGAGGATGTTAATGGGAGACAGTATCAAAAGCCTTACTGAAGTCAAGGTATATGACAGCCACAGCTCTTCATTGCTCTACCCATTTGATCATGGTTTCCTAGAAACTGCTGTAGCTGAATTCAGTCACCTAACAGCAGTGCAAACCTGCATACAGTAAGTGAGGATTAAACCCCAAAGCCCATGCAGCATATTTTAGTCCAGGGAACACTTGTACCCTTTCCCAAGAACCTGCTGGCTTCATGTTGAAAACTGGTGCACTAGAGGCATTAAGGACTGGACTGGTAGTTCTAAATAGCTGTCAAAGTGGCTATTGATTTACAAATACTCAGGTAGAATAACCTATAAATGATGTTATTGTATGAATATTTTTCTCTTTGGCTTGTTTGAGGACATAAAGTATCTATATGTGCTAAGCAAGCAATTCTATACCTGTAGTTATGGTTTTGTCCAGTTTAAATAAAGTTTGGAACTCTACAGAACTGTTTGCAATGTTATTTAGCCATGCCATATACAGTAATCATACTCAAGTAATTTAAACATTGAAAACTCTTCTGTTTCAAATCTAACTTAGCTACTGTTAAGTGGAAAATTTGTTCTATAGCACAGGGATTTCTTTTGCTTTGTCTCATTGTATTTTTCCATTGGCAAAACAAGAGCTGAGGTTTTTACATTATGTGCAAACAGTCCTGCATGACAAACACCTAACCTATAAATTAAACCTGTCCTGTTGCTGTTACAGCTATATGAGATAAATTGATTGCCTGAATGTTTATGAAGGAAGCATGGAGAACAGAGTGGAAAACCTTAGGCTGAATCTGTTTAATTTTGTTTTAATTCTAAGGTTTTGCTGGTAGATATTGGAGAAGAGAAATCTCTCCCACACACTTCAGAATGTGAAAGTAGACCTCTTATTGATCTTTCCAATACTCCTGAACTGAGTAAAACTGCTCCTCTAAAGCCTGTATTCTCAGAGCAGGTAAAGGTAAGTTACACTCAAGTCTCCTGGTGCAAATATGCTAGGAGGGAAAAAAATGTCAACTGGTTGCATGCACTGGTCTGCAGAGTAGCTTCCACAATGCTGCAGGATTTAATGGTAGCTTATGTTCCACGTGGTGCTACATACTAAGGTGCTCTTAAGTAAAGAGAACATAATATTTAAAATCAATGTGCTCTAAACTAGAGCTCAGAGTGATCTGCAAATAGGAAAAGGAGGATGGAGAAAGAACTTAATGTTTCAAGTAGATTCAAAATTGTTCTGAAGCAGGAAGTGAATGTCTTCTGCAGAGTAAGTATGGTGACTCGTCCTTTTTTGCAAATTTTCAGTTCTTGTCTGCAGCAGCCCATTTTCAGCAAAAAAAGCAAGGCTGTCTCCTGTTTAACTCCATCCCCTAACCCCACCTTAACTGAAAGATGTCTGTTGGAATTTACTATTAGACAAGCATTTCTGCAGAAGTGTTTCTGTAGACTAGTAGCTTGAAGGATAGATGTCTTTTAGATGTTGTTAGATGCAGCCTTTGACATTAGATGTAGCTGGGATCAACTTAATGTTAGGTCCTTCAAAATACCTCAGCAGAGGAGCACAGAAGTCTGAATTCTGGGGGCATGTTCAGAAGTGTTCTGCTCTTCCTGGATGGTAGTGTTGCTTGAATATCCATAGTAGTGAAACTCAGAAAAGCCTTTTAGCCTTTCAGGGTGAGTATGGGTAATTGCTTTGAAGCTTGCATTTGTCAAAGAATGAACTAGATGTTTAGAAACTTAAACCTACAAGCTTGACTTTACCTTTTGTTTAGGTTTCCTATTAGTACTTAAGATGACTATGTTAATATTATTGCTGATAGTTGTTATACATAATAGCTAATTTTTTCTTTCTCTTTTCAGCTAATTGATTTGAGTTCACCTCTTATAACTCTGAGTCCTGATATCAACAAAGAAAATCTAGATTCCCCTCTACTCAAGTTCTGAACTGGAGGCAAATGAAGAATTATTGGCATCTGTGGGATTTTTTGAGATGTTTAGGTGTTAATCTGTAGCCATGTTAAAAAACCCAACCTGCATGGCTGAAAATATCTGAAACTGTTAACATAATAGAATTTTAACAGTCTTGATATAGTCAAACTGAGTCTGATTAATGGTTCTGTTCATGGAGGTACTTAATCTGTGTTCCTGTGATGCACAAGCCTGTCTTTTCTTTCCAGTTGTCCTTTAATCTATCCCTTGTGTACAACAAAGATTTAATTTAAAATAAATTGTTTTTTCCTGTTGTAGAGCAACTTTCTCACCGGCTTGGGCTACACTGATCTTTTTCAAAACACTAAAAAACAAAAAAATTTTAAAAAAAAAAAAAAANAAAAAAAAAAAATGCCCTTGCATACTGGGTTTGAACATAGCCCCATGACAAGGGAGGAGGAAATGGGTTGTCAGCTGCCAGGTCAAACACTCAGACATTGTCCTAAAGCAGATACCTGCTTCACCACCTTAACTGTTTCTTGGAGTTGAGCTGACTGCTTGATGTGGAGCTAAATTCTAGCCTTGAAGGCACTCTTCAGTTGCTCAAACATCCACATGCCTGATGCAGGGTTAGTGCAGTATGTCTGCATAGGGCACAGAGCTAGGGTGGGCTCCACTCTTCTCTAGCAGCAGCTGGAGACAGGTGCAATAATTAAGTAATAACAAATGTGAAGCAATCATATGCAGGCTTCTGTTTTCTGGATCTTCCTTTGCCCAAGTCAGTTTGAATCCTGCTTGTGGACAGGTGTGAGGGCTCTTGGCTAGACTATGTGTTTTTGAGAGTTTTGGTTGTCCTGAAAAAGGGAGGGCCAGAAAGCTCTCGTGAATTTCCTCCATTACCAACTTGTTGTCGCCTCTGGAGAGCCTGCTGAGGCCATTGGCCAGAACCCTGCTTCCATGACGGGAGAGATGCAAGCCGGCAGCATGGTACGGAATAGAGAAGGGAGGAAAACAAACATCGGTGCTCTCCGGTACGTGCCTTTACAGGCGAGCTGGTGGTAAGGGCCGTGCTGCTTCTGGTGTTGCATAAAGGGTCACCGCCAGCCGCGGTGCTGCTGGGCGCCGGAACGGCCGAGGCGAGGCGCTTTTCCCCGAGCGCCTTTGGGCGCCGCACGCCCGGAGCCGCGGCCGCCGGAACGGAGAGGCGGGCGGCCGGAAGCGGCGGTGCCGTAGCCGCTGCGGGCAGAGGCTATGCTGGTGGCAGGGCGTCGGGTAGCCTGCGCCGTTTCCGGCGGGGTGGACAGTGCTGTGGCAGCCCTGCTGCTGCGCCGCCGAGGTGCGTGGGTGGGCGAGGGGGGCGCTATCCTCTGCCGGCGCTGTGGGGACCACGCGTCCCCTTCTCAGCCTCCTCCCGGTCCTTCTGCCCGGCTCCGTCGGGTCGGTAACTCCCCGCCCTCACCCGCCCCTCCGAGAGGGTGAAACAGCCTCGCCTCGGGCAGGATCCTTTCGAGAAGGCAGCTCGGGGGGCGGCAGAAGTGAGCGGTAAAGGGGAGGGTGTGGGATACTCAAAGAGTTTTGAGATTTCGGTGTGTTAGTTGCTAGAAGAGCTTAGGTTTATCTTAGCTATAGAAAAGAAGAAATCCGTCATACGCTAGCTGTACTGTAAAGATTAGCAGAATTTTTGCTTACTATAGGACAGGTTGCATCTTTTGAAGGAAGCAGTGACCGAGGTCTTAAAAACACAGGGTTTTGAGTCGAAGCTGTAGGAATTTCACTTTATATTCTTACCTTAATTTCATAGGCTATCAGGTGACAGGCGTTTTTATGAAGAACTGGGACCCTCTGGATGAACAAGGAGCTTGTTCCGTTGACAGAGATTGTGAAGATGCTTATCGGGTGTGTCAGAAACTTGACATTCCTTTTCGCCAGGTTTCCTACGTGAAAGAATACTGGAATGAAGTATTCAGGTAGAAACACATTTAAAATAATATATTGGCATGGTACTGTGTTGCTGTGAAAAGTGAGGATGGATAGATAATGGGCAAAGGTGCTATTATCAGTACTGAGAGAAAAATATTGTGTATAATACTGTTGTTGTGAAAAGTGAGGATGAGTAGGTAATGGGCAAAGGTGCTGTTATCAGTACCTAGAGAAAGCACTGAAACCTTCTACATGTGGAAGGAACTAATTTTTTTCTCTGATTCATCATTTGAAATGTATATGTTGTTTATTACTTGCAGAAATAAATATAGATTTCTTCATATTTATTATGAGCATGTAGCAATTGCTTTGTTGCTCATTTCTGCTTCCTACATACTTGGCCAACCTTATTATAACTTGAGGGAAGAAGCCTTTGTAATTGGATGCTGTTGTCTGCGTGTGTAATTTCTGCTGTGCATTTCCATTAGTATGGGCTGAACCCGGTTTACCACAAAGTGATCATGAATTAACCTTGCTTCTTTAAACATTACAAGCTTGAAACTGTCATCAAAAGAGGGTGTTCAGATTTTCTGTGAGTTTGTTCCACTTTAAGGGAATGAAGTTCTGGATAGAAAAAGCTAAGAGGTTTTCTTGGGAGGCAGGAGAAGGGAAGTGTAACAAGATAATTTAGCTTTTATGTGCTCAACATAAGTGCAGAAAAGTTGTTCTCTGATTTTCTTCACCCCTCTTTAAGAAATTCTGTTCTTTGTCTTAGAAGAAAAGGTAGAAGAATATGCTACTTCATATTGAAATGACATCAAGTTGAGCATTATATGTGCACAGTCAGTGAAGAAAACAGCTGTGTTGTGGGAGAATTTTATGCCATTTTTCCTTCCTGATTTGGGACAATGAATAAATGTTATCAAAACTCTTGAGGGTTGTGGGGTATCTATAAATGACAATGAATCAAACAGAAGATCAGGTTTTCTTTTGCTTATTATTTAGTAGTACAAAGACTCCATTTGTACTCTGTAAGTACTGCAAGTGTCTTAATTTGTTTTAGAATCCTTTATTCTTTACTGTCATCACTTACCTTGAACTTACTCCTCCTCTGGATCGCCTTTAAAGGGGTTATTCCTCAAAACTCACCTTTTGTCAAGAGACCTATTCCAGGTCTTGCTTTTCCCATGGTTTGTGCAAAGCCTGTTTCAGATCTTTGTGTCAGGGAGAGATTCAGTAGACATTTTTCATTGTTTTTTCTCTGGTTCTGTGCTTTACTTGAAGTTCTGAACTGATGTGAGCCTGACTTTATGCTGAATCTTTTATAAAGCTGCCAGCATACTCTGGCAGCGTTCACAAAGGAGTGTTAATTGGAAGAGTACAGTGCTGAGCCAGGAGGACAGAGGTAGACCCAGGTGATTTAAGTACTGTATTTAATTATTAGTCTGAATTGTTGGCTTCAGAACTGTTAATAAGGAGTTAGACAAAGTAAAAGACATGTTGCTTAATTTTCTGTTTACGTATGTAAGGTATAACCTAGTAAGGAAGAAGCAGTTGATTATGTTTCAGATGGTGAAAAGTAAGACTAAATACTAGGGTTGGTGGTGGTGTTTTGAATTCACTTTAGGCCCTCAGTTCCTTTTGACTTCAGTGACTGCTGAGGACAAGGAAATTCAGTGATCAGGCCTTTTGATAGCTCAGTGCATCACTGTTTTGCTGGCTTACTTTCATTAGTTATTATTACAGTGTTTTCAAGTAATTAAAGGTAAGCACTTTTAATTGCCTGACAGTGTAAAACAACAACATGGTTTTGAGAAACTCATTGAATTTCTGAAGAGAAAAAAAAAAAAAAAAAAGAATCCACAGGACTGTTTATGGTAGCATTATTGTAGATTAGGTTGTTACTGTCTGTTCAGCTGAGAGTTAACTCCTGGTATGAACTCCATTAGACTATCACTTTGAAAGATTAAACAGAGCTGTTCAATCTGAGCAGAAATACTTTGTGAGAGATGAGCAGGATGTGCATAGTGAGCATACATTTGAATCTTTGTTTTACAGTGACCTCTTAAAGGAGTATGAACTGGGAAGGACTCCTAATCCTGATATTCTGTGTAACAAGCACATCAAATTCCACTGCTTTCTTCATTATGCTATGGATAACCTTGGTAAGGCATTTTCAAGTGTGTCAGTACAATGTGTGTGCTGTGGAAATGCTTAAAGGATGCAAATTCTTGAAAAGATTTGGAAGAACATGAGTTTATATGCATGCTTAATTCACATACCTCTGTGACAGTTTTGATATTTGCAAAGTATTTGGTTTGAAGTTTGCTTTTGCAGATAGAATGGTTCAGGTTGGACAGGACCTGTGAAGGTCATTTACTCCACTCCCCATGCTATGGCCAGGGATGTCTTCAACTAGGTCAGGTTGGTCATAGGTAGGAACAGGTTTAATTCAGGGTTATACATTGACCTGACTATTGAGTTTTACATTCTTAAGTAGTCCTTAAGGTACAAAAGCAGAAGTGTTGGCATGTCGATGAATAGTTCTCATGAAGGTGATTCTGCCCCTTTGCTCTGCTCTCGTCAGACCCCATCTGGAGTACTGTGTGCAGTTCTGGAGCCCCCAGCACAGGAAGGACATGGAAGTGTTGGAGCGGGTCCAGAGGAGGCCATGAAGATGCTCAGAGGGCTGCAGCAGCTCTCCTGTGAGGACAGGCTGAGAGAGTTGGGGCTCTGCAGCCTGGAGAAGAGAAGGCTTTGAGGAGACCATATAGTAGCCTTCCAGTATCTGAAGGGGTCCTACAGGAAGGTTGGGGAGGGGTTGTTTACAAGGTCTTGGAACAACAGGACAAGGGGCAATGGGTTTAAACTGGCAGAGGAGAGATTTAGACTGGATGTCAGGAGGAAGTTCTTTCCAGTGAGGGTGGTGAGACACTGGCACAGGTTGTCCAGGGAAGTTGTGGATGCTCCCTCCCTGGAGGTGTTCAAGGCCAGGTTGGAGGAGGCCTTGAGTGACCTGTACTAGTGGGAGGTGTCCCTGCCTATGGCAGGGGATTGGAACTAGATGATCCTTGAGGTCCCTTCCAACCTTACCATTCTATGATTCTAAATACTAGGAGTGCAATTATTATATCTTTATGGGTTTCCTTCCTTCATTGCTTTATGCTTTTCTTACTGGCTGTTCATAATCTTGTTTTAAACTGAATTTCAGGTATGTAGCTTTGTGATTTGGTTTTTTTTTTTNTTTATATGCATGCTTAATTCACATACCTCTGTGACAGTTTTGATATTTGCAAAGTATTTGGTTTGAAGTTTGCTTTTGCAGATAGAATGGTTCAGGTTGGACAGGACCTGTGAAGGTCATTTACTCCACTCCCCATGCTATGGCCAGGGATGTCTTCAACTAGGTCAGGTTGGTCATAGGTAGGAACAGGTTTAATTCAGGGTTATACATTGACCTGACTATTGAGTTTTACATTCTTAAGTAGTCCTTAAGGTACAAAAGCAGAAGTGTTGGCATGTCGATGAATAGTTCTCATGAAGGTGATTCTGCCCCTTTGCTNTTTCTTGATAGGAGCAGATGCAATTGCTACTGGGCATTATGCTAGGACCTCACTAGAGGATGAGGAAGTGTTTCAGCAGAAACATACTAAAAGACCACAAAGGCTTTTCAGAAACCGTTTTGAAGTTAGGAACAGTAAGTGGTTTCTTCATTTGGTATTTCATGCAGATAAGGAATCAAAAATTGACTGTTCCATGTCACAGACTCAGGGAGGCTTGTGCCTTCACACATTTAAACCCCAGTCTTTGTAGAAGATTGATTGTGGAAACCAGAGGATTTACAGTACTGAAAATTACCCGAACCAGTCAAGGATTTGCTATTTCAAAGAGTTCTAATCCAGGTGCAGAGTGTTAAAAAGTAGTTTCAGTAGTAATGAACATTCTGGAGGAGTTGTATGTGGATTAAAGAGATAGGGCTATCTTTAAATATCCAGAAGTGTTTAAAGAAATCTTTATCAAGTATTCCCATAGCTTATATACAATTTTAGTTTTCACCGTTTCTTCTGTTTTAGGGAATGTATTTTTTTTGTTATTCAATATATAGTATAGCTAGACAACAATTACTGGGATCTTGTCTTAATTGTGAATGAGGAAGGCTGGGGAGGGACTATTTACAAGGTCTTGTAATGGCAGGATGAGGGGCAATGAGTTTAAACTGACAGAGGGGAGATTCAGACTGGATGTTAGGAGGAAGTTCTTTCCAGTGAGAGGGGTGAGGCACTGGCACAGGTTGCCTAGGGAGGTTGTGGCTGCTCCCTCCCTGGAGGGGTTCAAGGCCAGGCTGAATGAGGCCTTGAGTGACCTGTACTAGTGGGAGGTGTCTCTGCCTATGGCAGGGGGTTGGAACTAGATGATCCTTGAGGTCCCTTCCAACCTTACTATTCTATGATTCTAAGTAATGGCCTGTAGTTGATGTTTGAGTCAAGAAACGCACAGAGTTGAGTTTGTACAACAGCAAAGCTATTGACTCGTAGAGTGGACAGAACATTGACAGAAAAATTGTACTAATTTCATTTCATCAGGGCAGTCAGGAGATCTCATCTATTTTGAAGAAAAAAAAAAGTTAAAATTTCCTCTCTTGAACGTTGCAAATAACTGCTGATTATTCATATCATTGATCTGTATCAGTGTGATTTCAGGGCAAAACTAATTGTCTGTTTGAAGAGCATCATGTTGATAACTTGAATTCTCACTTTCCTTTTTGTTGATGCTCTTTTCAGTGACATGTGCAATATTGTAATAGATGAGGCAGCATAGGACTTTGTAAGATTCTGTGTTGTACAAAATCAGAATCATTCTAGTGGCCAGAAAAGTACCCAAACGTTTTCAGTTAGTATTTTTCAGGTTTTTCAATCTCTCTTTAACATCTGTTTGAAAAATAACAACACTAAAATGTTGACTGTCAAAATTCTAAAGGAAGTTTAACTATTGAAGGAGATTGTTGAGATGCTTTGTGTGTTCTGTACTTTGCAGCTGTGAAACTCCTTCAAGGGGCTGACCTGTTTAAGGACCAGACCTTCTTTCTAAGTCAGATCTCACAAGATGCTTTGAGGAAAACCATTTTCCCTTTAGGGGATTTAACAAAAAGTTATGTAAAGAAGATAGCAGCAGAACATGGCCTTCATCATGTGCTAAAGAAAAAAGAGGCATGGTAACACTTAAACTCTTTTGATTTGTATTTCTTTCTAAAATAGACTTTTCTGAGTTTTCTGAACTTGAATCTGTGTCAGCTTGTCCATTTCTGAGCACCATAATAAAATAGATTGGGAAGCAGTTTTATAGCTGCCCACATGCTTAGAAGTACTTCTACGAGCCTGTGATTAGTTGTGTATTTTGGCTTGCAGATAATTAGTCCAGCAATCTATCCCATAAAAGGTAAGGTGAAAATGAATGTGTAAGGATGCTGTGAGCTGTAAGGAAAGCATTGTCTGTCACAGCAGGTGAGAAGCCTTTGGTCTTTGTTTTCCATAGCTTTTGAAGGCTTCATCACCATAGTTGCTTTTCAGTATGCCTTTGCAGAAATTGAATCATGCTCTTTTTTTCAGTATTTTTAAAATAAAAGGTCTGTTTCTCTGAGAACTTAATGAGTTAATCCTGAAAACATGCCATGCAAGCTGCAGTTGTATTACTGGTACTGTCTCAGTGCTTTTAATATTTATATTAGCCCACTGTAAGTTGATCTTAGAAGAATAGAGGCTTTAACTGAAAGGAGGAGGAAAGCCTGTTTGATTTTGAAAGCTTTTGTCTGGAGATAGACTATTACTTGTATAATTGGTGTTACTTCTATGCTTTAAAAATTGCTTCTACTTTTAGTACACATACAATATAATCACCAAGATTAAGACACTTATTTATTGAACATATGTTCTGTTTCCTATTACTTATTTTCTGTGTTTATGGCTCTCATAGGTAACCTGATTCTATACAGTATCACTGTTGGAGCAGATGTGGTTTTCTGTATTTTGAGGTGCCTACCATAGTTTGGGATACAAAGGAGGAAGTGGTGGAGAAATCCATCTTGGACAGATTATTAATAGGCATTATTTCAAATATTTTTCTCTGCTTTTATGGATTTGCTACCACATTTTCTTTTTCAGAGCATGGGAGTCTGTTTCATTGGTGAAAGAAACTTTGAAAATTTCCTTCTTGAGGTGAGCCACATTAAATCTATGACAATCTTTATGCTCTATTCAGGTTTGTAACAGTGTCTACTGAAAAATCTCCCAACAGCTTGTGGCCCACACTAAGTAACAATGTCCCATCTCCTTTTGCAGTCTCAAGCCTACTTGAAAGCTAATGCTAGCTGCCTGAGGGAAGGTTATTGCCCCTCTACCAGCAAATAGTCACTACTTGCTTCAGCAAAAGGAGTGTGTGAACTTGCATTCTTGTGCCTGCCAGGCTCTGACAGGTGGTTAGGATGCAAGTGGTTGAATCTTTCTGTCCTCTGGCATAAGTGAGGATGGGGGGGTGTGATACCCAGATTTACTGCTGATAGGGACTGCCCTTCCTACTTAGTTTTCTCTAAAGCAGCATTAGGACAGGGGCAATAAGCTGCTTGGGCAGGATTTGCTTTTTTTGCAGTTACTTTCTAGCTTCAAGAGAATGTAGTGACAGAATCTGAAATCACTGTGAAGTTTCTTGGGGCCATCTTGTAACTTAAACAATCTCTTCCTATTTGATAGTATTTAGAACCTCAACCAGGTAACTTTGTTTCCATTGAAGATAAGAAGGTGATGGGAACACATAAAGGTAATTGGCTAACCCACCTTAACAACTGCTTTTAGATAAATGGAACAATATTGCTTATATTTGGATGGACTAATTTTGTGCAATTCCAAACCAGTCTGCAGGTTTTTCTCAGTTTGGTATTTATAATAATCAGGGAAAGTTTGCTTTATACAGTATTAGAACTTTGAACTACAACTGGTTCTTGGTTATTTGTTTCATGTTGCAAGGAAGTAAATGGAAATTCTCAGTGTTAGTCTGAATTCTTCCTTCAGTTGCACAAAAATGACTGTGACTTCAGTTCCAGACTATTTAGTACCTAAACTCTGCATAAAAGATACACCATGCACTTCACTGATGCATAGTGGGACATCACCAAGCACAGGCAGCTTATCTTGTCCTTTCATTCTGTGTTATAGAATCATAGAATCATGGAATGGTAAGGTTGGAAGNCTTCCTTGCTTTCCTCAGTTCTAGCTGTCAGAACTGAGTTCCTCTCTGAAGTAATTTATATCAGTAGGGTGAAAGTGAGGAAAACTGAGTGGTAGCAAAACCACAAATTAAAGCTGAATTAAAGCAATGTTAAGGATACCACAGTTAAAAGAGATTAGTTTGAAATCTTAAGCTTCAGGTACAGATGAAAACTTTCAAGATGATGTTAGTTTAGTTTGGCAGACTTCTCTAAGACAGCTTGGTTTGTTATTCTTTGTTTAGCGGTAAAGTTTTGGGGAAATGAACATTTTTTTTCTGAAATGATTGAAAGTTGCTGGCAGCATAACATTTTCATGTTTCTTTAGGTTGGTTCCTCTATACAATAGGCCAGAGGGCTAGACTAGGAGGTCTGAAGGATGCATGGTTCGTTGTAGACAAAGATGTCAGCACTGGAGATATCTTTGTGGTGAGTTAATTAATGCTGGTATTGCAACTGACTAATGAAAGCTATTTGTGACTCCTGCTGTGCAGAATGTGATTTTAATCTGGACAGGATTCTTGCCTTTCTTCTTGGGGAAACAACCTACAAGTGCAGTGTCACCAGATTTGAAACATCTTGGTCAAACTGCCTTTTCTTGAGTAGAGAACTGGTTTAGATTTTGGCATAGAACTTTGCCAAACAAAGGGCAAACAGTAAAAAGAACCAAGTCTCATTTCTCTTCTCTAAAACATGAGGTTTTTATTGTAGTTATTATGACACTGTATGTAAAGTTTGTGTTGTCTTGGTTTACTGTTTATTGCTACTTTTTTTTTTTTTTTTTAGGAAAAGTAGTAGTCAGTTTGAAAACTGAGGCAGAATATATATATATAATACTGCAAATAATTGAGGTGTTAATGACTAATCCTGTGAGATGACTTGAGAGTTCTGCAGCTTGCTAACATTCTTAATATTCTTGCTGTTCATGCAGTTGTTACACTTACTTGATAGTGATGTGATTATAATGTTGTGTTCTGCTGCTTGTTGACGTGCCTGTGGGGGAAATACCATTACTGGAAGGTCCACTAAGAAATAAGTTTTTTATGCCTTACAGTAAGGTTGTGGGTTTGCCACATCATTTTTTGGGAGGTGTTGAGTTGAGAAAATGCAGAAAAAGGAGGCAGCATCTTTTTAAGGTAGGATAAGGAAGGCAGAACTCATCCTGAAGAAGGTGGAAATGTGATTGGAGGAGAAACAGTACAGGAAGTGACATGACTCCATTGTAGAATGCTGGCAGGTACTTCAGGCTTGCATTAGCCTATTTTTTTCATTTAAGGCTTTCACTTGGAAGCTGATTAAGTGCAAATAAATGCTTTTTTGACTCATCTTGCCTTCATTTTGAAATGGCTTGGTACTTCTGTGTTTCATGCTTTACAAGTTATGTGCTCTCTTGCAAAAACATAGCATTATAAAACCGTTGTGTTTTAAGGCACCAACGACAGATCACCCTGCCCTGTACAGAGACCTAATGCGGACAAACAGAGTGCACTGGATAGCTGAGGAGCCTCCTGCAGAGCTTGTTAGAGATAAAATGATGGAATGCCATTTCAGATTTCAGCACCAGATGGCACTGGGTAATCACACCTTGTTTTGTTCTTAGTTTTACTCTGTGAAGCTGATAGTGTGTTCAATGTAGTTTTGCAGAAATGGTTGAAATGTTTTAGCTTGCCTTTCTGTGGTGTCTTTATAAAACAGTTCTGTGTAGTATCTTGACTTATGTCTGTTTAACCTTGTGATGTTTTTTCCTTTTTTTGATATGAACATAAGTATTAACTGGTAGGTATTTGACCATTTACTGCTCTAGTGCCTTGTGTTCTGACTCTAAACCAAGATGGGAGTGTGTGGGTGACACTAGCGAAGCCACTAAGAGCTATCACACCTGGGCAGGTATGTTCTTTTCTTCCCTTTTTCATATTTTGGGTTATGTGGCTAATAAAATATTTTATTTTTTTTTAATAGCTGGAGCAAAATAGTCAATTTATTTGCATAGGAGAGCAATTAGCTCTATTTTGACTATTCATCAACTATATTGAAGGAGATCGTTTCTTATTTTAAATGGTCTGTTGTTATCCATAATCTGGGAAACTGGCTTACAAGTTTTAGAGATAACATGAGAACATCTCTGGTGGTCAGTTGTGTATGTTGTTGTCTTCAGGAAATAGATGTAAAAAGCAATTTCCAAAACTTGAGTGAAAGATAGTGTGAGACCCATCATTGTGAGACATGTCAGGAAGGAAATGGCCTGAGAACTATTTGTAATGGAGAGAGTGATACACATTAGAGAAGTGAGCTGAGCTGAGAAGACTCCAGCCAGAGCTGATGACAGGCATAGCTCCTGGCTGCCAGAAGTTGCTGAGCCTGTAATTGGGCTCTTTACTGCAGAGTAGTGAGACAAAGCCAGGAGGTCTTTGCTCCTGCTTCTCCTGTAAGAACCCGATAAGCACATCATGGAGTCCCACTTGATTTTTTTTCTAGATGGGCTGCCCAGTATTCCTTTGTCACCTTCCCAGCTTGAGAAATGAGTCTGTGCACAGTTGCCTGGAGAAGGTCCAGTGAAGCTGCAGGCAAATGTTGTGTATGTTGTCTCCTTTGGGAATGGAAGCTCTCCAGCACAGTTCATTCCACTTTAGTAACTGAAGGGTTCAGAGATAGCCTTGTAGAAGTTCATGGTGAAATTTCCACTGACATATTTATATTTATGCTCATGTGAACTTTTGTGGGGTTTTTATGCCTTTCTTTTTTCCCCCCACCAAGATTTAGTCAGATCAAATATAAAAAGAATACACTCAGTGTCCAGCAGGTCTTGCACAACCTACAGTTGCTCACTGTGCTATTTGCTGCTGCTGAAAAGACTTTTCCCTTTGTTTATTGCCTAGTTTGCTGTGTTCTACAAGGGTCATGAGTGCTTGGGCAGTGGGAAGATCCTAAGGATAGGCCCATCAATGTATACCATGCAACAAGGGAAAAAACGAGATGGGAGTCCAAAGAAGGAAGAGATTGACAAGACAGAACCAGCAACGTAACACATGGGTGTGTTTATTGAAGGACTTCAAAGAACTCGCTGCCAGAGAATAATAAAACCAATAAACCCAACGTGTTTTATGTTGACCTGGGTGTTCTAATGATCAGCTGACTGTTGAGTCCCAGCTCTTGGCTGTTAGCACTGAACATGTTTCAAAGTAAAAACCAGTGTGGTAAATTTTACTGGACTGGGTGGTGAAATTCATGTTAATACATATCAAGGGACGTCTTAAAGTTGTTCTGTAATAGTAGTTACACATACAAGAATTTTAATACACAAATCACATCTGAAATAATCTTTTATACATAAAAGAAATATGTTTTTTTTTCTTACTTGAAGATACCTGTCTTTAGGTGAAGGATAGGTTTTACAGTAAATGTTTGTTTGTTCTTTGAACTGTGGGAAAGGAATTAATGATAAATATAATTGATTCAGTATTTGAATGAACTCCAAGCAACAGCAGGGGGTTGGAACTAGATGATCCTTGAGGTCACTTCCAACCTTACCATTCTATGATGCTTATTTTTTCATTTTACATAGTTTTATAAGAAATGCTTTAGATTCTTAAGCTGTGTTGAGTAACAGTGTCAGATGTTTACATAATTCAGGATTACAAATTAGGGGTTTAAAAGCATACTTGATTGTTACTTTTTTAATAACTCACCTTTTTTATTAACAACTGAAGACAGAGGCAGTTTGCTTTGTCTTCTGGAGAAAACACTGTGTTGTTTTGTGTCAGAAAAATGCAAATTAAGATGCTTTTCTGTATTGTGTAGCTCACGAGTGGAGTGCTGTTAGGAAGGGCTTGTCCAGATTATCCAAGTCTATAAAAATTGGGTGCACATTGAGGACACTCTAAGCTTAAAATAAAATCTTATTAACAGCAAGTCAACAAAACCAAATTCCTGTCTTTCAACATGGTAGTAGAAAGTAACTCCCTAAAGTAAAGCTGTGCAGGAGCAGGACTTTGCAGATGGGTGTGGAATGTTGAGATTTGCATCCAGTTTGGGCAGTAGGAAAGCTGTACCACAAGTAGACCTCAGCAGATCTGAAGGCTTGGGTTACATCCTTTTCTATTTTCTTACTGTCTTTTAAGAATTCCTTTTATTCTGGTAAGAAAAGTAAACTGTAGTCTCTTCAAAGTGTGGAAGTGAGCAGGGGAGAAGACTGTCTACCTGCTAGTCAGGCAAAGTTAAACACAGGTCAAGGATCTCTGTGGAAAAAAACCTAGACTGTTAAAATCTTTTGTATTTATTTGATGTTCTGGTGGATCTGCTTGAAAGGGGGAGAAAGCCATCCTTTCACTGGTGTCAAAATCAATGCAATTCAAAGGCAGTCTTCAGAGTGTCTATCCAAGTGCAGGTTAACTGCAAGGACTACTCATGCTTCACATCAACTGATTTGCATCAGATTTGTTATGTTACTAGGTCTTGGTCATGCCTTTTATGTGGTTTTCCTAATGTTTTCCTTATCTTTCCTGAAACTTTAGTCTTTACATAATGTGGTATTAATTATGAAGGAGTTAATGCTCCAAGTTGTCCTAGTCTGAGTTTTCCAGTAAATGTCCCAATTAAAATCTTCACAAATATTTTGCATTATACTAGTTTGGTTTTTATTATTACCTGAGAGTGCTGAGAGATGAAGTATGTTTGTTGTTTGACACTTTACTGGTAGAAGTAGGTTCAACTTACAAGGACAAGACAAAGGATGTAGCCATTGCTGCACCCTCAAAATGAAAATTTACAGAATTGTAGAGTTTGGCAAGGACCTGTGAAGGTCATCTAGTTCAACTCCACTGGTGAAAGCAGGACAAATAGAGCAGGCTGCTTAGAGCTGCCATGTCAGATTTTCAGTATCTTTGAGAACAGAGACTTCACAGCTTGCATTGTGACTAAACAGCACCAGCTCTCAGCTGCTCCTTGTATGACAGATGCTTCAATCCCCATCAACTCCACCATATCTGTCAGAAAATGTGTAAGCTAACATGCTGTTCTGTGGGAATCTCCAGCAATAGTCTCAATTCACTTTTGAGAATCGGGAACTGATTTAATTGCCAGAGTTGAACCTCGTGGTTCTGCTGAAGCAGCCTCATCTAAGGAAGATGTAACTATGGCCAGGGTTTGATTACTATAGACTCACTGAGAAGGATAGAGGCTTCTTGGCTTCAGCACAACTCAACTTTGTGTTGTAATGATGACCTTTGACATGATAAAGCAATTGGTGGTCTTGTGCCCCATGAATCTCAGCACAGCAATAGTTGGGAGCTAGGAGTTAGTAGCCATTTTGTGAAATTCGAACTGCAAATAGCTTCTTGCACAGGATGTTTTACAGCAGATTGCACACATCTAACAACATGAAGCTTGCATGTTTAAAACAACATTTCCAAACAGCTTCTACTCCTCAAAGGGGGTGGTATATTTCTCTTTCCATCTCATGTGATTTTTTTGGGTAAGGCTCTTAACTACTGACCTGCATGAGATCCTTGCTCATTTCATCTGTATGGGTTCTGGCAAGGGCAATTTTCATTGATTCACAGAATCAGCCAGGTTGGAAGAGACCTCCAAGATCGTCCAGTCCAACCTATCACCCAACCCTATCCAATCAACTAGACCATGGCACTAAGTGCCTCATCCAGTCCTTTCTTGAACACCTCCAGGAATAATGACTCCACCACCTCCCTGGGCAGCCCATTCCAATGCCAATCGCTCTCTCTGTCAAGAGCCTCCTAATAACCTATACCTCCCCTGGCACAACTTGAGACTGTGTCCCCTGTGTCCCCTTGCTCTGTTGCTGGTTGCCTGGGAGAAGAGACTGACACCCACCTGGCTACAACCTCCCTTCAGGTAGTTGTAGACAGCAATGAGGTCACCCCTGAGCCTCCTCTTCTCCAGGCTGCACACCCTCAGCTCCCTCAACCTCTCCTCAAAGGGCCGTGCTCCAGGCCCCTCACCAGCTTCGTCTCCCTTCTCTGGACACATTCCAGTACCTCAACATCTCTCTTGAATTGAGGGGCCCAGAACTGGACACAGGACTCAAGGTGTGTCCTGATTAGTGCTGAGTACAGGGGCAGAATAACCTCCCTTGTCCTGCTGGCCACACTGTTCCTGATCCAGGCCAGGATGCCATTGGCTCTCCTGTCCACCTGGGCACACTGCTGGCTCATGTTCAGCTTCTCTCTACCAGCACCCTCAGGTCCCTTTCTGCCTGGCTGCTCTCCAGCCGCTCTGTGCCCAGCCTGTAGCACTACTTGGGGTTGTTGTGGCCAAAGTGTAGAACCCTGCACTTAGCCTTGTTAAATCTCATCCCATTGGCCTCTATCCACCCAGCTAGCCTGAAATATTCCAATTAGCCTCAAACCAGCACAGTCAGTGAGGATGAGGATGGACCAGGGAAAAGTCAGGCTGAAACTGCAGATTACTCTGTATGCCTTTAATGCTTCTTTCTGTAAGTAGTATCAGTTAGGGTTGGAAGGGACCACAAGGATCATCTCATTCCAACCCCTCTGCCATGGGCAGGGAAATTGCAACTGTCCTGACTACTATCAAGGCCAAACCTCCCAGACTCAAACAGGTAAGCAAATAAAAAAGATTTGTTTTCCGTGTAAGGGGGGGTGGGGGAGGGAGGGGGAATGGAAAATGGGGGTGTTAAGAGCATTGCGGTAGTACACCCAGTTGGTAGACAATAGTGACAGTATGTTAAGAGGATGTCTCACTGATGAGGAACGTACTTGGAACCATGCAGAGTTTGTGATTAGTATTTTAAAAAGGCTTCCTCTTCATGTATTTATTTATTTATTTATTTATTTATTTATTTATTTATTTATTTATTTATTTACATGTGTGTGCTGGTTTGAGGCTAATCCAAATATTTTAATTAAAAAAAAAAAAA